>JAPYZJ010005429.1:0-11583 GCA_030522765.1 Ophioninae sp. B BG-2022a
GTTACGGAGGCACGGAGAATTTGGAACTCGAGGAGAAAAAAGAGAGGAGATATGTAAAAACCCGCAAGGGTGTACATGGAATAAAGGAACCCCAACTTAATTTTAATTGTGTATAATTTGTATACTAATAAATGAAGAATTTTTTGTATTATTTTTATTATTATTACTATGTTATTCTCGATCGTTGATTTCTATTATTTTTGTATGGTTTTTCAATTTGTTGTTATTATAATTATTGCCCGATGGTTTGACCAGGGCATAATAAACTTTATCATCATCATCATCATCATCATCATCTTCATTATCCTCTCTCTCTCTCTCTTCACTTTATTATTTACATTACTCCTTTACTATTGTATCGAATCCGTATTTTTGACCTTTTATTTTTCCTTTATTGTATTAATCATAGTTATTATTATCACTGTATAAACTCTATCTTTTCCATTGTTTTTATTTGTGTGTTTGCTTTTGTTATAACTAGTATCACAAATTGTCCGGAAGTATACTTGGGCATAATAAACTTTATCATTATCATCATCTCTCTCTCTCTCTCTCTCTTTCTTTCTCTCTCTTTTTTTGCCCGAAAGTTATTACTGGGGCATAATAAATCATATCATCATCATCATCTCTCTCTGACGTACACGGCAGTGCCATATTTTGCCAAGCATTTACGCTGCGAGGAGAAGGCTGTACGAAAAGTTTGGTCGTCATCTTCCCCCACCTGGTAACATACACGAGGGACATTTATAGCGAAGAAGAGAGACTCTCGATTGATCTGGCGTGCGAGCAAACTCCGTCGTTGTCAAGAGAGAGAGAGAGAGAGAGAGAGAGAGAGAGAAACTCGTCCGCGATATACGACGGGCCACCTGATTTCAGACGTGAAATATAACATGTTGCAGATTTTATTGTCTCGTCGAAATTCTATTTGTACTCGCGCTCGACCGTTTATAAATGCGGAGCGGAATGTAACGGGTGTACCGTCCCCAAATTCGTACACTTTGTATCCGTCGGAATTGGGTCGTCAGGGGAGGGGACGTTCCATCGAAGAATTGACGGGTCAACGAGTCATGGCTAGAAGTGCTTTTTGTTTCTTTCAATAACAACCTTTGATGACCCGAGGGATGAAACTTTACGTCGGCGAGACACCCGTTACGTGCAAAACTTTTTTTAAAGAGGCCCGGGAATGGGAGAGGATTCAACGCAAGCATGAATTATCACAGAAAGGCGAGAGGATCGGTTTTGTCGATTTATCGATCTTATCGATTTAACGATCTTATCGATCTCATCGATTTATAGATCTTATCGATCTCATCGATTTATAGATCTTATCGATTTAACGATCTTATCGCTCTCATCGATTTATAGATCTCATCGATTTATAGATCTTATCGATTTATCGATCTCTCGATCTTGCCGATTTATCGATTTATCGTTCTCTCGATCTTGCCGATTTATCGATTTGTTGCTCTCATCGACTTTATCGATTTATCGATTTATCGACCTTATCGATTTATCGATTTACCGACCTTATCGATCTATCGATTTATCGACCTTATCGATTTATCGATTCATCGACCTTATCGATTTATCGATTCATCGACCTTATCGACCTTATCGATTTATCGATTCATCGACCTTATCGATTTATCCATTTATCGATTCATCGACCTTATGATTTATCGATTTATCGACCTTATCGATTTATCGATTTATCGATTCATCGACTTTATCGATTTATCGATTTATCGATCTTTCTCTGAGCGCGTTTTCGAACATTAAAGATATGGGTGAAAAAAAAGAACGTGGACATCATATCGTTAAATACGAGAGGATCACACAAAAAGCACTTTTTTCAACAGTTAAAACGACAGAGGTTGTGTATTTTTGTTTTTTTTTTGTTTTTGGTTTTTAAAAAAGAAGCGTTAGGAAGAATTTTGAAGACACGTTTGAGTGTAACAAATGTGAGTGCAACGGAATGCGATGTACCGCGTAATTAATCATGTATCGAGTATTGGGGTTTTCCATTCTACCTTATGAACGAATAGTATTCTCTTTTTTCAACGTCTCATAACCGTCACTCGAATAATCGACTCAAAAATTCCTTCGGACGACGATCCTGTCGCGAGGGTGCGAGAGACGAAGCGAGGGTTGATCGGAGCCTAGTGGAACAAGTGTTAATGGGTCAGACGAGAAAGTCGCCAGTAGTTCGAGTACCCGTTTCGTCGGACGAAACCGGTCGCGTTCCTGACTTCTACCGTTGCCATTAAAATTTCTCTCCCTGAGGTTTCGCGTCTTTCAAGACTCTTTTTCAGAACCGGAAACGCGATGGATAGGGTATCCAAACGAATAGATAAAACAGGTACATCGGATATTTAGCTTTGAAACACTGAAGTGAAGTTAAAAAAAAAAAGAAAAAATTTAACTTCACGATCGCTTGTAAAATTCGAACGGGAAAGAATCGAAGAATAATTCAACCGATTACAGTGAATCTTTCCATATGTTTCTTCTGTATTGGGGAGAAAAGGAAGGAATCTTATTTAAACATGGCACGTTTGCCATTGCCAGGCTTTTCTGACCATCATCGGCTGTCATTTATCGACCCCTGTCATCGGCAAGTCGCTTTTGACATCGAACATTCAACAGTTATCCTGCAGCCTAATGGATGATCTATCGAGAAATATTTAGAAATTTATCCGAATGGTAGACCCAAACAAACCCAAACAAAATAAAAAAAGTAAGTCGAACGTCAATAAACGATTCACCGAAATGTTACAAGTAACTGAAACTGTAAACCCAAACAAACCCAAAAAAAAGTAAGTTGAACGCCAATAAAAGATTCACCGAAAAGTAGCAAGTGACCAAAACGGCAAACCCAAACAAACCCAAAAAAGTAAGTTGAACGCCAATAAAAGATTCACCGAAAAGTAGCAAGTGACCGAAACGACAAACCCAAACAAACCCAAAACCAAGTTCGCCCAAAAGTCTACCATAAAACGGTTCAATGTAACCCAAACGAACCCAAACAAAAGTCAGTCTCGGTCCAACGTACAATCCACCGAAAAGTTTGTCGAAGCCACCCGTAAAGTCGTCCGCAAGTTATCACGATCGATCAATGTCAATCCGGAATTTACGCGCTCCGAAAAAGAACGAGGCATCTTACGTCCTCACGAATACAGGATATATCCCGATAAAGAGCGCGAAATAACTCAACCAGGAAGTCGAGTCGCGTAGCTCCGTTATCGTCGCGCAAACTCAGGTACACGTGACGATGGAAACGTAACGACTATCGGAGGGATCGATAATTCTCGTTAAACATTCACACTTTATTTCGAGGCCAAATGCCCCCCTCAAGGTTACTTCCGTTCGTCGTTCCCACTTTTCCATCAATTTAATCAGCTATTCCACCGGACGCTTGTTCAATTATCGATCGAACGGTTTTTGTCGTGACCGGAACTAAATACCGGAAGTGCCGTTTTCAAACTTCAACTTTTAACTCTCCTTTTCCCTCGCTCTCGAGAACCAACTTTTACTTCACCCTACTCGACTAATTTCGAAACACGAATTTTCCGGATTCGTTCTATATCGTCCAATCACGTACACCAACCCAATCACTCCTTTTTTCCGGAATCCAAGAAACCGAAAATTTAACGAAAAAAAAAACGAAGTTACGATATTGATTAAACTCGAAACCAGAGAGTTTCGAGAAATTGTACTCGCAACGTATAAACGAGCGTTTCTGGGCACCAGCGAGAGAATGAGTCAAAAACGCGAAATTGCGGCGGTTCGTACGAGCGACACCCCCGCACTGCCTGGGGCTCTTTCGACGTCGAAGTAACTGACACGAGCCAGGGCTCTCCTTCTCCAACTTACGTTACAAAGACCTCACTCACTGGTGGGGCTAACGCAGCTCGAGCGATATTTCGTATTTTTCCCTTGTATCGACATCACAATCGAAAAACCCAACAAACCCAAACAAGCACGCACATTCCGATACAGCACTTCCGGAAGCGACGTAAATCGCTGAAAACTAACGATAATTCTTATTGTAAGAAAAATTGTTTAATTTTTTTAAATCGTAAAATGTTGAATACTTGTTTTATAAGTAAATACACTCACAGTTGAATTTAATTCGAGATATCCATGATACTGTATGTAAAAATAACAATTTTCATTTTTATATCTGTTAAAATCATAATTATAAAACTTAAAAGATAATGAAATACGATTTTATTTATTCATTAAGATAATTGTAATTGAAAATAAATGTAAAAAATAAAGAGGGTAAAATTTTAATATAAATATTTAAATTAATTTTTATTCGAATTTTATATTTTTAATTTTGTATATTTAACTTCAATTAAAAATATCTCAATAAATAAATAAAATAGTACTTCATTTTTTTCAAATTTCACAATTATCCTTAACTATTATAATTACTTTAATAAATGCTATAATTAAGATATTGCAATAGATTTATAATTATCTTAATTTTATATTTATTAAAATGTTTAAAACATAGAAGAGCACATAATCAATATTTAAAAAAGTTAATGACTTTCGAAAATATTTATTGAACCAATTATTAAAAAAAAAGATATTTAAATTTACAATCACCGGAAAAATATGGGGCCGAGAAAACCGCTAGAAATTCGTGGCAAATACCAATAATCTTTTTTCACCGTTGAACAACGTCCACGATGGAGGCTCGTTTCACATTCGCTATACGCGTACATCAAACACTCGGGCACCTGTCAAAGCAACGGCTGATTTATACCCTCACGGCTATCGGCTGGACGTCGATGGAATTGAGAAAACAAACGAACGAACAAATACATCAGCATCGCAAGAAAAGGCGTCCGAGGGTGTGATGTGATTCGCGTTTCCCGAGACATTCGCCATTTCCTGCCGCCACATCATTGACAACTGTCGGTTCTCTCGACCAAAACAAAAAAAAACAAAGAAATGCAAAAAAGCGCGAATGCTTTTTTTCAAAGATCGATTTTTTGAAAATTCTTCTCTGATTTATCTGAAAATTCTGAAATTTCAAGGAAACGCAAAATTCGACAACCTTGCTCGCACGAGAGGGAAACGTTCTTGTATTAGGCTGGGGAATAAGTTCGTAGCGTTTTATATATTTTATATTTATATTATATTTTCTTTTGTTTTACTACGATTAAAAATATTTTTATGTTCATATTTTATTTGTTTTACAACGATTTTGTTTTGTGTTTAACAAAGTGTGTAATATTCTTTCGATAGAGCTCTTTCTACTCTTAAAAACTGTGCTAATCGTCTTTTTCGAATAATTTAATTTTTGTATTACTTTTGAGGCTTAGAATGGAACATTTGAAGCAACATTTTCGACACCTGCTCTTATTCACTTTTCATCGAGGAAAAAAACTGCTGAAGCAGTACGGGACATTTGCAACATCAAAAAATGTTGACGGAAAATCCGAAAAGCAAGTGTCGAAAATACTGCTTTTTGACTCTTGGATATTCCATTTCTAAGCCTCAAAATTAAAATTAAATTTTAATTAGTTTGAATTTTTTTTAATTAAAAAATGTATTCTAATTGAAATTTTTTAAAATCTATTTAAATTTAAAAATTAACCTCAGAATAAAAATGAAAAGCATCAAAATAAAATATAAACATTAGAATTGAATTACTCAAAAAATACGATTATCAGAGTTTTGTACAGCAGAAAAATTCTCTACGGAATAAATATTAAACACTTTGTGAAACGGCAAAAAAAAATCTTTTTTAAACAAAAGAAAGTATAAAAACGCTATGAACTTATTGCCCAACCTAATATTTGTGCAGATACGTTATAGGTGGGTGTGCACGCGTATGCGGAACGCAATGTCTCGTACGATTATATCCGGATGGACAGAGGAATTTTCGGTGCACGGTAATATAGGTACCCGAGGACTCGCTTCGGAATCTAAACATACTACCGAGATTATTGGTAAGAATAGATCCGGGTAAGTTTCGCGCTCGCATCGACGTATGCAGATCGCGTAAATATAAACCTCAAGGCGTTGCACGTATATTAAACGGCGTTTATGCTCGCTCGTGTGTGCCACTCGCTCGAAACCGGCCAAATTGTCTGAACGTAAATATAGTCGTCCTTACGTGTGAATAGTTTTATTTGTTTCAATTTGCTTAATTTATGCTCAATTTTTGAATATAAATTAAAAGAAAGCTTTGTTTAATTTAATCTACTTTAGTCCAATTTTTATTTTCTCGTATTTTATGTTATTTGTTTGTATTCTATTTTTACTATTACGTGTATTTTAATTTTCACGTGTACTTAATTCAACTATGTTTTTTTCCTTTCGTGTTTGTTTACTTTGGTTATTTTATTTATTAAATATATAAATTAATGCATTAAAATCGACATTAAAATCTCGTTTTATCAATTTTAATGTTCTCGTATTTTATTTTATTTATTTACATTATATTTTTACTACTCTTTACGCGTATTTTAATTTTTACGTTTATTCGAATACAAGTTTTTGTTTTTTAAAATGTTTTTTTTTAATCGCTTCTTTAACGTTTATTTCAGTTATTTTATTTATTAAATACAATTTTATTAGTTCTACCGATTATCGCTTCATTAACGAAATAAAATAAACGTTCACGTAAACCCAAACAAACCCACACAAACCCAAATTCGTATTCAATTTCACTCAAGTAATTTCATGCGATATTGAATTAAATTTTTCTTTATATTATTTATTTAATATATTTTTATTTTTATTGATATCAACTGTATGTTTTCATTTAATTTAAGTGGTTCGTTCTATTTATTTCCGTCCATCCAATAAATAATCGATTCGTCTATAAAACCCAAGATCCAAAATGGACCGTTCGTTTCGGCAAATACTCCAGTGGAAATCCGATAAAATCGTAGCAAATCGGCCCCGAACCAGAATCGACGTAAAATCATAAATCAGAATGTTTTCCAAAATGAAATGGACCGCCGCAAGTGGAGGTTAATCTCCTCGATTGGCCTTCCTCGTCGGGAACACAACTTGTGGCTTCGTGACTTTGGCCACATCTCTAGACGTACATATCGGTTATCTGTGTATGTGCAGGGTTTCGAGTGCCCCATTGCGGCACTACATCGAAAAGGAGGAGTCAAATTATTGCGCGGAAAACTGGAAGACGAGGATATCTCTTATATATATGGGGCATTCCATGTCGATTTGACTTGGGTTTGACCCGTCACCTCTCCGATTTAATCCGCGATTTTTTATGTTATTGTATCCCTTCTGAAACACACTCGAGAATTTTTCAGATTTTTTTGGAATGATTTAACAATATTTTTTATAAACAAAAAATTAACGTCCAAATTTAAAAATCGGGAAAAAATCACAAAAATCCTGCGTCACATATTGAACACTGTGAGCGTTGAGAAAAAGTGGGCACGCGTTTCGTTTGGCCTACAACGCGCTTTTTTCGAAAAAAAAAATGAAAAATACAAAATAAAAGAAGAAAAATGAAAAATGTTAGAGGTAAAAAATTACATGACAGCATGTAGATTTGACCAGAATTTTTCCAGATTTTTTTTAGAATTTTTGTATTTTGTGGGTTATTGATTTGATTACAATTTTTTTTTTCATTTTTTTTTTTTCGAAAAAAGCGCATTGTAGGCCGAGCGAAACGCGCGCCCACTTTTTTAAACACTCACAGTGTTCGATATGTGACAGAAGATTTTTGTGATTTTTTACCGATTTTTAAATTTGAGCATAATTTTTTGCTTATAAAAAATATTGTTAAGTCAATTCGCTCCAAAAAAATCTGAAAAAAATCTCGAGTGCCTTTCAGAGACAGTACAATAACATAAAAAATCGCGGGTCAAATCTAAGATGTGACGGGCCAAACCCAGATCGAATTGACATGGAATTCCCCATATATATGAATATATATATCTATATCGTTTCCAGGCTACACTGAATGGACGAATATACACAGGTCCATGTAGATGCAGCCAGTCGTGTAAGTAAGGAAGCACCGGAAGCTGGAGACCTCGTATCTGCGAATATATTGCACCAGGGGACCCGCTTCTTTACAGTTTCTCCAACGGTCACAAATCCCGTTACCACAAACACGACCGTTCGACTTTTGCGAGGAGGCAGCCTCCAAGATCAAGAAACAACCATCCATTGGAGTGGGCCATTTGTTTGAGTTTGTTTGGGTTTATTTGTGTTTACTTGTATTTCTTCTGGAGAGAAACGACGAAAGAATTAAAAAACCGGCCAAGTGCGAGTGGGACTCGCGCACGAAGGGCCCCGTACCATTATTTATAAAACGGACGAAAAATCATGTCTGTTTTATGGGAGATAAACTTATTCTGATTACTAAGCAAAATGAGCAAAAATGTTGTATGGGAGCCCCCCTAAAAAATTATTTTAATTTCAATATAATTATTTTATTTTAAAGTATCTTTTAAATTCAATATTTTGTGAATATTTCAAGCTTCTATCTGTTGTCATCATCAATATCGAGCAAAAAAATCATGTTTGTTGTATGGGAGCCCCCCTCAAATATTAATTTAATTTTAATATAATTACTTATTTTTAACGTAAGTAATACATTCCATATTCTGTGAATATTTCAAGCATCTACCTGTTGCCGTTATCGAGATCGACCAAAAATGAGCAAAAAAAATAACGTTTGTTGTATGGGAGCCCCCCAAAATATTTATTTCATTCTAGTTTTCAGTATTTGTTGTTATAGCGGCAACAGAAATACATCATCTGTGAAAATGTCAACTCTCTAACTATCACGGTTCATGAGATACAGCCTGGTGACAAACGGGCGGACGGACGGACGGACGGACAGAGGAGCGAAAACAATAGGGTCCCGTTTTACCCTTTGGGTACGGAACCCTAAAAAGGAAGCTTTATCGCAGCCTGTACTCTGCATCGTAGAGTGAGGGATTTATTGTTGTTATCGTTTCCTAACGCTTTTGCTGTCACGGTTATCGAGATTGTTTTAGGTTATTTCGTCGATGGAAAAATAATGTTTTTTTTTTCGTAATTTGCATTTTTGTTTCTTTAATAAAGAACAAAGGATTTATTTTTCGTAATTGATAATTTTGTTTCTTCAATGAAAAAAAAATGATTAATTTTTTTATAATGTTCAAGTGTTTATTATTGGGAAGAACAGGAAGATTTGTTTATCGTAATCGCCAGATTTTCTTCTATAAAAAAAAAACCTTTTTTTTCGTGACTATCAAACTTTTGTTTTGCGCAAAGATTTTTTTTGTAATCAACAAACCGACACGCAAAGCCCAGAATTGAACACGGATTGAATCGCGCTTGGATTATTCATTGTTCGTTCGGGCACGGGTGCCCGTCGTACCGAAATTTCGTGGCTTTTCAGTGGCAAACCTCGTGATAGACGTGGCGAGATTTCGCCGAGCGCAGGGGCGCGAAAGCGCGAGCGGCAGTGCGGCTAACCGTTCCGGCACACAAAGGCGATCACACGCCTGTGCCTCGCTTCTTTTACGTTCTCCCGCTAATTCGGATTTGTGCACACGAGGGCTGCGAGCCGGTAGAAGAACCAAAGGAGCAAGAACGAAAATAGTAAAGCGCGGGACAAAGTGTTGGGGGATCGGAGAGAATGAAGACACGAGGGGTTTGTTTGGCTTTTCTGTGGTTTGTTTGCTTTTGCTGCGGCGTGTTTAGGTTTGCCGGACTCTGGTTCTGTTTTCCTCCGTTTGAGTTTGTTTGGGTTAGGGGGGAACAGAAATCATGCGAGGGTGGTTTGGGTTTGCTGAGTTTTGTTTCTTTGGGGTTGCCGTGGTTTGGTTGGGTTTGTTTGGGTTTCTTAGGTTATTTGAGTCCCTGAGGTTTGTTTGGGTTTACTAAGGTTGGTTGACTTTCCTAAGGTTTGTTTGGGTTTGTTCGGATTTCCTAAGGTTGGTTTGGGTTTGTTCGGATTTCCTAAGGTTTGTTTGGGTTTGTTCGGATTTCCTAAGGTTTGTTTGGGTTTACTAAGGTTGGTTGACTTTCCTAAGGTTTGTTTGGGTTTGTTCGGATTTCCTAAGGTTTGTTTGGGTTTGTTCGGATTTCCTGAGGTTTGTTTGGGATTCCTGAGGTTTGTTTGGGTTTCCTAAAGTTATTCGAGTATCCTGAGGTTTGTTTGGGTTTCCTAAAGTTATTCGAGTATCCTGAGGTTTGTTTGGGTTTGTTTGAGTTTCCTGAGGTTTGTTTGGGTTTGTTTGAGTTTCCTGAGGTTTGTTTTGGTTTTCCGAAGTTTATTTGGATTTCCTGAGGTTTGGTTGGGTTTCTATGGAGTTTCTGAGGTTTTTTTGACTTTCTGTGGTTTGTTTGAATTTCCTGAGGTTTGTTTTGGTTTCTTCGAGGTCCCTGAGGTTTATTCGGATTTCCTGAGGTTTGGTCGGGTTTCCTCAGGGTTTCTGGGATTACTTTAGATTTCCTCAAATTTGGTTAGGTTTCTTTGGCGATGCAGAGGTTTGTTTGGGTTTGCTGAGGTTTACTTAGGTTTTTTCGGGGTTCCTGAGGTTTATTCGGATTTCCTGAGGTTTGGTCGGGTTTCCTCAGGGTTTCTGGGATTAATTTGGATTTCCTCAAATTTGGTTAGGTTTCTTTGGCGATGCAGAGGTTTGTTTGGGTTTCCTGAGGTTTACTTAGGTTTCTTCGCGGTTGCTGAGGTTTGTTTGAGTTTGTTTGGGTTGGCTCGAGCTTTTTTCAGTTTGGATTGGTTTGCGGTTGATTGAATTTGGGTGTGTTTGGATTTATCCCAATATGCTTGGGTTGGAAGAGTGAAAAGAATCGCGAGGAGCTTCTTGGACGTGCGCGGTCCGACAAAAACTTTTTCATCAGCACGATGAAAAGCTACTTGAGGTCTCCTCTTTCCTCTTTCCCGCTTTTTCTTTCTTTTTCAACAAACATGCCTGCTTTTATCTCTTTTTCTCTCGGACTCTTTTTGTTTATCGTCGTGTTTTTCCACGAAGTCTCTCATCGACCCCATCGGGAAAGCCCGACAAAACCGGAGAAAAAATAATCTAAATGAATGGAAAAAGTTCGTCCGACGGTTTCGTTCACTTCCCGAAAGGAAAACTTTCCGAAATATCTGACACTTCTTACTGCAGTGCGTCGTTTTAGTTTCAATTCTTTGTCGCAACCGGGAGCGCGAAACCCTTTCGAAAACACACCGTCTTACGGACCAAACAAACGCGAAGCTCGAGAGAAAAGGCCAATAAAAAGAGTGCCTCTATCACACCCAAACCCAAACAGTCCAGAGCATTCCAAACACACTCGTTAAACCCAAACAAACGGAGTCCCATAAAAAGCCAAGCAGATCCCACAAAATTCAAACAGAAAGACGGAAAAACTCAAAGAGATCCATAAAACCCAAACCAACGCATACAAACCCAAACAGATTTCTAAAAACTAACCAGAGGCCCTCAAAAGATCAAGCAGATACATAAAACCCATATAAACCCAAAGAAACCCAAACAGATTCAATAAAACCAAACAAAGACCCTCAAAAGGTCAAGCAGATCTTTAAGACCCAAACGAACCCAAACAGATTCATGAAAACCTAAC
>JAPYZJ010005430.1:0-27838 GCA_030522765.1 Ophioninae sp. B BG-2022a
TAAGTAGTAGTGTTCAGTAAAATGCATTAAATTATCACTTTTATACTTAACTATGAACTGAATATTATATTTTTTTATTAGTTGAATAGTTTATCTATCTATAAGGAAACATCGTTTGAAAATGTCCGCTCTCCAGTGACCATATGTACTTCCGGCTGTCTCGTATTCTCTAGCATTTTCCCGTATTGTTCTTATTATCCTTGGATGAAATAGCAACCTGGTGGGTCACCATAATGTGCGTAGAGAGACCCTAAGCGTAGGACGATAGCATTCTATACTCATACAGTATGAAGTCTGCTAACCTTATAGAGAACATTTATGTATAGAGATACACATATACAACTATAGAAATTTTCGACCCGAGAATACCTACGCAAATAAACAGGAATCCAACGAGCAACGAGAATACAATAGCCGGAGTAATGCATTTTTCACATTGATACGAGCAATTAAATTAAACAAGATATCCCGCGGATTGACGTCCAAAGCTATTAAGCTTTGGACATTTTTTTTGGTGAATAATCAATGAGTAGAAAAAAAAGATTGTGAATTCCCAAGCTTAATTCTTTCGTTTCCCAAACGTCGTTGATGTTTAATGAAGAGTTAGAATTTGTTACGCTGTTCATTTTTTTTACAAATGTCATTTTGATTTTTTTTATACATCTTATCGATGGTTTTGTGTTTATATAAAACTAATTTTAGCTCCTGAATTTGTCCGTGTGAATCTGGAAATTATTGTTGATTTACCTTCCAATCTCTTCAGGCATAATTTTCGTCAAAAGTCGAAATGCATCATTCTATATTCATAGTCAATAGGCTGAGGAGGAATTTTCATTGTGGTATACTTTGAAGCAATTGATATTATTTTATACTTCAAAAGTTTATGTCCCAAAGAGCTGAAGTGTGCTGAATATTTATTTATGCTTGTAAGTAAAAAATCGATCGCCCGCTTGTGCCACGTAATTTTTATTAATATGATTTCCAACCCCGTAAGAAACAATTTTTCTCACAGGTTACAATGCCTCATTCTTTAATTATAGCCAATAAGCTGAGTGGCAATTTTAATAGTTTCATACTCTAAGAAACGAAAGAACTCGCAAATCAAGTTGCACTTTTCATTTTACCCCCTTTATGTTTGATTTACCCAAAACATTGGAACGTGTTGAAATTGGTAAATAATTAGTTCAACCAAATAATTGGTTGAAAATAAAAAAGTCAACCTTTAATAAAAACATACGCGTAGTTCTTCGAAATTTCAAAAATATTATTTGGGTATTCGATCGGCACTGATAATCAATAAGATCGTTACAATCGTCTTGATGACAAGTGGGAAAACGAGTTTGCAAATGAAGAGAAGGAAGTTTCACAGTAGTGCAATGTGCGAGGTGAGCAAATTTTCAGATGCGGCGAACTGCACATCCCGAGAGTGCAACAGCCTCTGTTGCCGCTTGTATGTTTATATATTTGCTGTCCTCCAGTCGCAGATAAAAAGCACACATGGACACACCGTGTCTTATATACATGTACATATATATATATAGGATGAGTCGAGTTTTTACGGCCAGGAGGATGTTTCCAGGCCTCTATAAGTACGAGGGGATCCGGAGCTTCCTAGCTCAGAATAACGGAAGCAAAACTACTCGTCGCATCCTTGGACTCAGGAAACAACACATCCTCGCCATGTTTCGATATGTGAGCTATTCAAAAAACAACATTATTTATCAATGAAAATCTAATATCGAGCTTGATCTTTACGAAGGATATTTTCGTTCCATGAAGATAAGAGTTATCGAGTAAACATCAATACAAAAATATTGACTTTTGGTCTGTAAATTGTGCAGCAGATTTTTCAATAATAGCATTACAATGGAGAAGAAGAATAAACAACTCATTTCAGTCCTCCTGATTTCCTGAGATAGTATTTTTGTAACGTTGAAAATTAATATGAGTAAATATTAAAATAAATAATATAATAAAATAATATGATATGTAATAAAATTAATATGAAAATTAATAGTATCCTTTGCAAGTTTGACTCAAGTAAATTATTGATAAACATTGACTCGATATAATTTTGTACAGATGCTGTTAGCTGCTTTCGTGGCTATAGTAGCAGCTGCACCCGCACCAGAGGCAAAACCACTCGCTCTCATATCGGCTGTAAAAACTCCAGCATCTACTGCAAAACTGACACCTCTCGCGACGCCACTCGCAAGTCCCCTAATAGCTCCAGTTTCTCACATAGCGTATTCAGCACCAGCTCTGCCACACGTGAGTATAATAATAATTCAATTTTTATTCCCATAATCAATATTGAAACCAGTGCACTGGTTTATTTGTTTCGTGAAATTTCGTTTGTTAAAAATAATTATAAGTACTTACATTGAATTATTATATGAATATCGAAAAGATTAATTCAACAGTAGCAAATGTGCAAGGGTTGTATATATATCAATTTTATTGTATAGTTTGGCAACCTGTCTAAAGATTTATCCAAATAAAATAAATTTATAAATTTTGTGAAGGACGGTAAATATGGCTTTATGAACGATTTAAAACTTTTTTATATTATTGACATTTGATGTGTCGTTTTCCAAAATGAAGAAATGATTGGTATTGATCGCAGCTGTGAAAAAAAACTTTATTGAAGAGATCAAATTCTCACATTCATTTTTACAAGTTTACGATCTACCTTTCATATCTCTTTTGATTTGAGTTCATAACGTACTACAATATACTACAAAGGAGATTTTCAATATAATTAAACGTTTTTAAAATGTGTAAAAAATTTACGAAAAATAAAAATATTTATTAAAAAATCATTTCAACGGCTAATAATTTATTGACTGCAAGGAATATTATTCGATTTCTGGAATATATGCAACGGTCTTTGCAATTAAAATTTTCTACCACTTTAGATTCTTATTTCGAATTATAAGCGGTTGAATGCAGACAAGATGATTATTTCAATTGGCATTAAAAGTATATTTGTAGTATTAAATATTTACGATTTTGTTGAATAGATCCCACCCTACGGTTATGCGTATACAGCGCCACTTCTCGCGGCAGCTCCTTCAAGCTATTCGATTGAGCAGCATGGATACAACATCATTTACTGATCGAGGAGCATCGAAATTCCCGCTTTCTCATTCTCGCGTTCTCCGACCTCACCGTCTTACCGACTGAAGTCAGTTTATCGACTACCGATCGATGACATTACGTCTAACACACAGGTACCACACGATGGTGATCGGAATCGTATCGAAATGGTTACTACAGACTTCTGTTTCAACAGCTAACGGTATCCATCAACCTCTTACATTCCCATGTATCACCACTCGCATCATCCGCATAAAAAAAGATACAAAATAAAAAGGAAGACAAACGACAAAATATGCAGTCAGTAATATAAACCTCCAGGAGGAAATTTTCCCTCTACCTATTATATATATGAACGAATCGTAGAATGGTTAACATTAAGGGCATGGAGAACACCCACCACAGGCTTCCCCCACTCCAAAATTTTGAAACTGCTATTCTCCCAAACGGATGAACCGATGGGAATGAAATTTGTTGTGTGCATTCAGGACGTTGGCCCCGTGTTCGGTCAGGTCGTCATTTTTTCAAATTTTGGAAAAAAAGTTACAGTTTGTGGTTACCATTGGAGAAATGATTAATTATTGACGATGGTATTTCATTTCTGAAAATTTGGTGGCCTGACGGAAGTCGGCCGCAAAAAAATACACATTTTGAGCTGTGTTTCATACGTTTCTATGCAGAAATGACGAAAATCAGATATTTTGAAAAATTAGACGTAAATGTAGAAAACATGTACCGACAAAGCTCGCAATATTATCGACCGTGACAATGTTTCACCGCTATCTTGCCGAGTGAGTCCATTCGCCGAAGCGAATGACACGCTAGAATCGCGTGCGTGGCGCCGTCCATCGGTACAAACTCGCGACAAAACTTCGGCTCGCGTCGGTACTGTCACTGTCACTAGCGCGCCGTATCGTATCGAGCAGTACGCGCGTAAAGTTGCGGTACCAGGACACCGTGAGATATCGGTACGGTGACCTCATACCGTGGAGTGCCCTAAGGGAATCGTACGATTGTCTATGACGGGTGTTATTTATCGACAGGATTGTATTTATCAGCGGCTGATAACGCGGAACACCGGGCGACAGTTACCGGCGATTGATAAGAGAGGAGCGTTATCGTTATCGATTGTTGATGGGGCAGGAATTTCATTGTTATCTGTTGCCGTTAACAAATATAGATCGCCGAAATTTAACGTTATCAGCCTTCGGGAAGCAGGTTTCTACTTTATTGGCTGTGAGAGAAGAAAAAAGGAGGAAACGAGAGGAAACCCAGAATTCAAAACGAATGCTGGTTAGCAATTTTGGAGTGTGCATTTTTTATTAACTAGAAGTACATTTTATACTTTTTTTTTACGGATTTGTGAAATTTGTACGTTTGGGCAAATTTCTTTCGCATCTGCATACAATTACGGTAATTTTTGCAGGATATTGGGAAAAAGAAACGTCAATCGTATACGTTTGGTCATTTTTTTTGTCGTCCCTCGAAAATGATCGCCTTCTTCGCAAGTTACACTCGACCAAGGCATCTTCTTATGTCCACTAGTTTCCCCTGCAGAATAATAATCTCATTATTTTCTAAAAATTTGATGGACTGCTTAAAGAAAAGTGTCTGTAAAAATTTGATGATTAGTACACATGGCTTATTTTATAACTTTTGGTGAATGAAGCTAGACAAACTCGAATATAACATTTACTATCCGCTATTTTATATTTAATCCTCAAAACCTCGACTAGCTGATTAAAAACATTTCCAATAATAACAAAAAATTGGTAGAGATTGTTTTTACTTTCAAAAAAGTGTCGAACTATCCAAACCGAAATATTGGGGTAAGTTTTTTAAACATTCACTTTCGAATTTTCGTTATTCTCGAAAAGAAAACGGAATGATACCCAACATTGGGTAGCCCTAATGTTAGGTACGCCTTGGGAAACACCCTGCGCGTAGTAGTCAAATCGATCATAGCGATGCGAATCGTTTTCCATTGCGAAGAGGAGTTTTGATACCTCTTTTTGGAAGAACACCTTCAATTGAAATAAAAATACATTATTATTATTACGGGTATCATAATTACACTCACTGCAAATTAAAGGTGGGTAATATCACAATATCCACACAAATACAACGGTTATTGCGTTGCGATTGACTAACTCCCTTTTTACCTAATATCAATCCACTAATTTTATATCCTACATCAATCTATTAATCGCCTATTTGTCTTTATTGAATCAAACTTAAGTCTGAATTGGATTAATATTGGGCTGTCTATTAATTACTCCATTAATTATTGACTGACCATTGACTAGTGGCCGATCGGTTAACGATCGTGACGAGCCAACGACCGTTGAGATAACATACGAAGATACGACCGGTGTGTTTGGATTTGTTTGGGTTCGGACACTAAATGTGACTTGGTCACTACACGACAACTCTTTCGAAAAGTCACCACTAAATTTTAAAAAAAGTACCGTAGTTCGCAGGATTCGCTTGTGCAACTTCGACAATACTTACGTCGTATTGCTTGACCACAGAGATAAGAGCGCGTAATAGCATCCATTAGGAAGGTTATTTGATTGAGTCCGAGTAATGGTAACCTCCTTGCATCCAGGTACTGGAGCAAGTGATACAGTGTCGGTGTCGATAGTTTTGGTGATGGCTACGTGAGGATCGTAAAGATTTGCAAAGAAGCACCCGTTCTGCGAAACAATTCAATCGTGTTTTATTATTTATCAAAATGTTCTTTTCAACAACAATAACAACAACAAGAACACTAATAATAGTGATACCGATTATATATAAAATAATGATAGTGATATAATATGAATAACGATATATAAAATAATGATAGTGTATAAACTGTTAGCTCCAAGTTATATCCCGGACCTAACTTAAAAAAGTTTATGTGTTCTACGATATTGTTCAACTTGAAAAACTCACAGGTGTTCTTATAAATGATTTTTTTCTCAACTATATTTTTTTTATCGAAAAATATGAACTTTATTTTACTACATTTTTTTTTTTCTATGCATTATGCCAAGTCGTATTTATGAGAAGACGATATTTGTAAGAAACCGGTAAATTTTTGAAAAAAAATCACTCGGCTAGTGACTCTCGTCTCGAAAGATTTCCATCATAGAAAATTCATTATCATTATTTCGTTATAATTATAATTATAATTATTAGGCATATTATGTACTCATTGGACGAATGTTTCTGCAGTTTTAAGAATTTTAAAGGACCATTTTGATATACTCGTTTAAGGTACGTTTAAAGATGCCGCGATGCGACTTAGTTTCTTCATCGAAGCAAAACATCTTTTTTTTCTTAAATTTCGTTCCAAGAAACTATTAGAAAAAAGAAAAAGTTTCCAAGGCTCAAGTTTGAGTGCCGATTTGTGTCACGTACAATGAAATTTCGCATCGAGTCACCAACGATGAGGTCGGATGGTGAAATCTTGGTTCTCTCGATATAAAAAAAAAAGTATTCGTTAGACTTGTCTTACCATTTTTATACGAGAGCGTGGGTGTACCCTAGATAGGCATTGCATTTCACGAATAAAATTCGAAAACTCCTACACTCGCAAAAAATAAAACTCGTTCGTATCGTTTCGATCTAGTCGAATATACAGGGTGACTGGGAATTCGACCTATTCCTTGAAAGGGGTTATAGTAGAGGTAATTTACAACAAAATAATCCCCATCGACTGGGGGTCGGATATAATCGGTTTTTGAGATAGCAGTGTTTTTTAATTTTTTGACTTGTCACCATAATTTAAACGAAAAAAAAAACTACTTGTTTCTGGCTGCGTAACTGATATTTATTTAAAGCTGATATTCTAGCGAGCACTTTTAAAACAAAATCCGGTGCAAAATTCTTGTTATCTCAGAAATAAAGAGTATTAAGTTGCAAAATTTTTTATTTTTTCGGTTTTTTTCCGAAAAACACCATGAATGATTCGAAAAAAATGTATGACACTTGGCCTACAAATTACTTAAATAAATGCAGGGTTTCATGAGCTTTCCAAAAATGTACAAGTTGTATCAACTTTTTCACGAGTTTAGAAAAAAATCAGCACAAGGCGCACTGTACAACTAACTTGTAATTTCAATTAAAATTGAATGAGCTTGATGAAAGTTATCGATGTAGAGTAATTAATAAAAAAAACATGTAAGGTAATAAGTTTTTATTATTAGAAAATCAGCAAGAATAAAAAATCACAGACCTTAATACTCTTTATTTCTGAGATAACAAGAATTTTGCGCCGGATTTTGTTTTAAAAGTGCTCGCTAGAATATCAGCTTTTAAAAAAATATCAGTCGCGCAGCCAGAACCGAGTAGTTTTTTTTTTCGTTTAAATTACGGTGATAAGTAAAAAAATTAAAAAAACACTGATATCTCAAAAACCGATCATATGCGACCCCCAGTTGATGGGGATTATTTTGTTGCAAATTACCTCTACTATAACCCCTTTCAAGGAAAAGGTTGAATTTCCAGTCACCCTGTGTATATTTATTCCAATGAATCTCTTTATAGTGATAGATTTTAAAAATGATGACTTGTTTCGTATCTAGCATTAAAAGCAAAGGTAGATCGATCGATTTCACGTATTTTGCACACCCATCGATAGTTCGATGAAACGAAATGAAAAATACGATAATTTCAGATACATGATGGGTAGACACTGGCAGAGGTCTTAGTCATGACGAGAGGGAAAGTGTGGAGTCACCGGCGAACTTTCACGACAAACGTGTTTAGTACTCTTATCACATACTCGATCGTGTAAATAAAAAAGTCTTCGTCCATTGATCGGAGTTGCAAGTGCTAAAACGCTTTTAAAAAAATAAATTCTCTTACGTAATACGACCCTAATTAAAACACACAAAAAGAATTTCGTGTCACCACAATTAAAATTCTGATCGTCTTGTACAGCTTGTTACGCAATGTGAGTGTCAACCCAGTCTTTCGTTCTAGTCCGTAATAATTGTTTTTTTTTTCCTAAAGTTAAAATTAATTATTATTTTAACTTTATTTACCGTGTTTTATTTTCATTATCATTACTTTTGGATGAGCCCTCGTATATCCGTAATTCTCACGAAAGTGGGTCAACACATCCCTGACTTCCTATAACTGCGCAAAGCACAAAATTCCCCAGTTGTAACATCAGGGAAACCCCATCACCATTGTGCAATAGCAGGTCTTGTAACGGACGCATCGATCAAAAAACCGCAGTCGTTCACCCAGAAGACGTTTTTAGTAGCTGTACAAGGACTGTACCAGAAGAAATTCCATGTACGCGATTCATAACAATGATAATTATTATAATAGGTACGTACTATACAACGACACGCGCGCGCGCACCTACAGGGTGGCCAGTGGAGTAACGTCTAACGATAAAAATTAGATGCCTTAAATTGTGCAGATATAAAAATCACACTATATATGTTCGACGATCCTTCGTATTTTAAGGGCATAGAGAACACCCCCACCATAGCCTTCCCTCACCCCAAAATTTTGAAACTACTATTCTCCCAAACGGATGAACCGATTGGAATGAAACTTGTTGTGTGCATTCAGGACGTTGGCCCCGTGGTCGGTCTGGTCGTCATTTTTTCAAATTTAGGAAAAAAATTACAGTTTGTGGTCACCATTGGAGAAATGATTAATTATTGACGATGGTATTTCATTTCTGAAAATTTGGTGGCCTGACGGAAGTCGGCCGCGGAATGACGAAAATCAGATATTTTGAAAAATTAGACGTAAATGTAGAAAACTTGTACCAACAAAGCTCGCAATATTATCGACCATGAGAATATTTCACCGCTATCCTGCCGAGTGTAACGGAAAAAGGAATAGAAAACGAAAGACAGGTGTAGGAGGCAGACATGTAAAAAGCCCATAAGGATGTACATGAAATAAAGATCTGTTACACGTTTTTTTGCACGAATGAATTAAATCGTATATTACCAAATGTTGTTTCCCGGTTTATATTTGTTACTTGCTGGAATCAGCTGATCACTCGTATCTGCTTAAACTGATATGGTCATGTTAATAAACATGTCGCACTAATTACTATTTTACATACTTCGTCACAACTGCCTATTATTTTTGGAATAATATCGAATATGCCATGCGAGAGCTGTAACCACTTCAACTAAGCAGTGACGAGTAAGCTTTCACGGGTGCTGTATGTTGAAGATTACTAAGATTCTTATTTATTATTTAGGTATTTTTTTTACGATAATAATTCATTTTCTTTCAATTTTTATTTTTTACGAATAAAAATAAAGAAATATTTTTAGTATTATTATTATTATTATTATTGTCATTAGATTAACTATCAGTTATTAATTTGAGCTTTTTTAGTTAATGTTTTATTTTTTATAGGTAATTTCCTCTTTATTTTAGATAGCCATTTTGATTGAAGCCGTTCGTATTTCCGCTATTGGAATACAGCAACCATTAATTTCTACGACGACCGAATATTAATTTAATTCCATTCATTGGTATTACACCCATGGTTGGTTCCGTCTCTTGAGACCGTTCGATCGTCATTGTTTTCTCGATATTTCCCGAGTTTCGACCGATCTACGACTAGCCATTCAAACATATATTTTATAGTATGACGATACACCGAAATCTCACCCAATAGTGGAATTGTAAATGGGACACTGATATTTAAATTTCAAATAATTTCAGATACCGATATCGTACCGATATTGGTATACAAAATTGGCCAGATGTGCCGATAATGTATTCCTTCATATCGTATTATCATATTATGGAAAAATATAAAATATGACGGTTCTTCTATTTCACAGATGATACTTTTTGCAAAACTCGACGGGGTAGGGTAGGAAACCCGAACTTCGATTGACCAGAAGGCTCAAAATTCCGAATTTGAATATTCCGAAACCACAAATTTCGTAAATTTTTTAATTTGTTTGGGTTTGTTTGAAATCAAGGGTTTTAAATCAAACTAACGAACCCAAACAAACCCAAACAAATTTCGTGCTTTCGCTGGCATGACCTTTAAGAAATTTGTAGTTTCGGAATTTTGAGCCTTTTGGTCAATCGAAGTTCGGGTTTCCTACCCAACCTCGTCGAGCTTTGCAAAAAGTATCACCTGTGAAATAAAAAAACCGTCGTTTCAATATTGGACCAACATTGGTTGGCAAACGGCAAGACGATGGCTTGCCAGTACCGGGTCATACATTAGTCGTACGGCTTAAATTGGCAACTTTATGATGGGTAATATTGGGTATTCGAATCTCTAATGGTCAATGACCAGGTACCCGGGTATCCATTTCAGCTTTGCAGATAGAATTTATTAACGTTTTCTTAAAAAAAAAACTGTATAACCGTCTGGATCCCCGAAATTTAAGTGGTTTGAAACCCAATTTTTGTCAAATTTTTTTATAATCAATTATTTAATAATAGTTATTAACTATCAAACTTGATACCTCCTTCGTAAACGATATTCTTTATTATTTATTTAAAAGTCAAATTACCTCCATACTTTAATAGGTAGTCTCTTTAGTGTGTATAAGCCTGACATTCATGCATAATAACTTCCATGGGTACCCGGGTGCCTGATTATTGAACGAAGGAGGTATCAAGTTTGATAGTTAATAAATATTATTAAATAATTGAGTATAAAAAAATTTGACAAAAATTGGGTTTCAAGCTACTTAAATTTCGGGGATCTAGACGGTTATACAGTTTTTTAAAAAAAAAGTTAATTAATTTTATCTGTAAAGCTGAAATGATGGATACCCGGGTACCTGGTCATTGACCGGACGGTTAAACAACAATTGCATTTTTCTTGTATTATCGACGTTCTAAAGTTTGGGCCAGTCTAGAATATCGAATAAGACTTGGCACTTACTACTGGGCCAAGTCTCAACCTATTGGCAACAAACTGTTGTACGTTGCCATTAAATAAATAATTTAATGGCAACGTACAACGTACAACAATAATTTAATGGCAACGTACAACGTACAACAATAATTTAATGGCAACGTACAACGTACAACAATAATTTCATTCAAGCTTCGTCGCAGTCTCTGTTTGATTGTTTGAACAATGGTCATATATATATATCTGTGTTATCAATAAATTCATATTTATTACTAATATTCGTTGCATCTCTATAGTGGTAATAAATATGATTTTATCGATAATAGATATTTGATAAACACAATGTGCACGAATATTTACATTTTTCTACGTACAGTTCAATATTGTTATTTAATACGATTTTGTCGAATTAAAAATCTAACCTCAAACAGGATTTTTTTTCAGTTATCCCTCCCTAATAGACAATTTTTTCTGACGTTGATAGAATTCAGAGTGCAATAGGTAAATGTTACTAATTTGCATGCACGATATTAAGACGGAAGTTGGCGAGTGTCGGTTTCCTTTTCTATACTTGTAGAGCGAGACGGTTCAACCGACGGATCCACGAAAAGACTTTCTCCCGGATACCAAGACCTCCACACGCTTCGGGTTTATGCACCACGAAGCCGGATCCTCTCGTATTTATCTCAATTGTTCTTACGACCGTGAACAAAGACAAGTTTTCATTTTACTTTCAAAATTATTATTTACACTTTAAAGAAAGTATTCGGAGTAATTCGAGTCACAGTTGGTCAAATGCAATTTAAGGACCACTGAAGAAACTCTTTAATTTATTATGATTTTGCAGTTCACTGATTGTTTACAACTGATCGTTCTACCTTCAATATAAAACAGGCAGTTATAGTTTGACAATATAACCGATGGGAACAGACTGTCAATTTTTTTTTTAATCCTTAAGAGCATGACGAACATCGACGTAACCTCAAAAATTTTCGAAATCCGTTTTCTCGGCATCAATTAAATTTACAGTGAAAAATCAAGCATCAGTCTTTGTAGAATTCATAGAGACAAAAATAGATGCTTGAATTTTACAATAAAAATGTTTCGTCCTTGAGAAATTGTGATTTAAAAATTTCGACTATGTCTCTCGCACTCGTGTGTCACGTGGTACGTCTTCGACATGTCCTTAAACGTCAACATTCAACTTTACTAAGAATACTGTATCCATTATCTTCGATATATCATTGGAAACGAAAATCTTCGAATTAGTTGAGTAACAAAGTTTTAGCGAGTAAAACCGCCAGAATCGCATCCGCGACTGGATCTTTGAACTCTTCTGGGTATTTTCATGCTAACACTCACTGTGTCAAGGTTGTCGTGTGACGAAGAAAAAACAGGAGAAAGAAAGTGCTCTCGTGTGTTCGGTAAACGTCAGGCTCTCAGAAAGGATCCTAAGAACGGAAAGGTATATACAGGGTGTCCTAGCTAAGAATGTCATCCCTGAAATGGGAGGTAGGGGGTGAAATTCTAAGACGATTGATATAAGCATGTATGGGTCCCAGATCAACCCCTGAATTGTTATAACCCCTGAATTGTTATTAATTTTTTACGGTAGCCAATGAGACGCGCCCGGAGGCGGGCGCTACCCCCACCATGCGGTCTCTCCGGCTCGGGCGCGTCCGATTGACTGCCGTAAAAAATTAATAACAATTCAGGGGTTCTTCTGGGACCGATACATGCTTATATCAATCGTCTTAGAATTTCACCCCCTACCCCCCATTTCACGGATGACATTCTTAGCTGGGACACCCTGTATATCTATGAGAAGAAGAATGGCAGAGGGCGGAGAACGACGATGGTAAATAAGGAGTACACAAAAAAATGTTACGGAAGTTCCCGATTTACGTATACCAAAAATGATGAAAATGATTAACAAAATGTATAATTACCGACTGACAAGGATTTACGGTACATAAAACACTGGGATATCTGTGACGTATAGAGTGCAGAAGGATGGTATATTTATGGTAAAAATAAAGATACAAAAGAGCCCGAAATACGACTTACCGAGCAAACCTTATTTAAAAAGGGGGAATCGGTTTCTCTTTCACGAAAATATACAAACGATCCTCGGGGAAAACCACTTCAGGCAACGTACATAGTTCTCAAGAATTCCGAGTAACTGAGTTCGATTTCACAACTATCTTTTATTACATAATCTCTTAGATAATTTGACGCGATGGGTAGTAAAGGGTTTTGTTTATTTTCTGCAATTGAAATATATAAAGGGGTAACTAAAAGAAACGAAAATATACGTAAGAACATTTTAACAAAATGCTCTCACCAGCGAAATAATGAATACATTTTTCAATGAAATTTACAAATTTACGATGATTCGTTTATATAATGACAAAACATTTTAAGATCAGTCGGATACTGCACATATGATAAAGTCTATATTTTTAATAATGTACTTTTAATGATTTAGACCACTTAAACCATTAAAAGGTTTGTATTTTAATACATTAATTTTTATTTTACATCGGTATTTTCAGTATTTCCTCATGAAGCTTAATACTTATAGATTGCTTGAATTAAATTGAAATGTATTTATTAAAATACAAACTCCAAAAAGAAATTTTTCGTGCGGTCCGGTGTTATCATTTATTTTCCATTAGTATTCTATTATTGATTAGTAGCTTTTTTTATAAACATGATTGAAACACGAAACTAGAGATTATTCAATTGTTATTCAAAAGACATTTTTGAGAAAATAGGGAATTTTTCTTAAAATCCGAAAAATCGTTTTGTATCCTACACATAATATACTCCAAAACTAAACTCTCCAAAAAAATCTCTATTATTAGGTACGTGGACGAAATTAAATTTTGACATCTACAACGCAGACTAAAAATTTGTGTTCACTGGTATTATCTAGACTTTTATTGTAATCTTAGAATTTTTATTGCTTGGCAAAAAGTGTCAAATTATTCGACGAATGTTTCGTGGTGTATTTTGTCTATTTTGAAATTAGACATAGTGTAGGATGAACGAAGACGGATTTGCAGGACTGGGTCATTGAGTAACCCGTTCATTGTCGAAAACCCGTGTTGCGTAAGATGGAAATTACGTACGGTGATTCATTACTCCTGAAAGCCTACATCCACACCTAGCTAGAAAAGTTCTGACGCACGCAAGCGTCTTACTCCACACTGTTTTTTAATACCCCCTATATATTTTTAAATACGTGGATAAGGTCCTATAAGATCGAAGATGATTAAATACTTTTATTGTTCGATTGTGAAATTGATGGTATCCGAGAAAACGTAGGAACTCGTCGATGGTTTTCGGAAATTCAAATTTACATTTAAAGTTTATCGTATATTGATATTGACATCTCTGTGCTTTTTCGTTCGAATTACATAAAACTTCCGAAAAGAAATAATCAAAAGATAGAATGATCAATTGCGTAAGGCAAAGGATCACTGGCAGTATCGGACGGTTTAACAAGCTTTTTTTTGTTGCAAAAAATTTTTCGTTTTAAAACATTTTTCGTTAAACCGTAGACCAGTGTTTATTATCTATTAGTACTCAGTATTGGAATGCTGAATGTTTATTTTAATTTTTTAATTTCTTAATCTAAAAAAAAAATTTTATCTACTACCAAATTTTTTAATTTCTTTTTTGAAGTATTCGAAGGTATTCAAAGTTTTTGAAAAATGTTTTCATACAAAAGTTCGTAAAGAATGGTTAAGCGCATTGAATTTCCGGTTAGGCCAATGAGTATCTAGGTTGAACCATGTTTGACCCTCGGGTTCTTTCTTAATGGATGAAAACAGTAGTACTTCGAATCACGTTTGTTTGCCTCTACCGGTTACACAATGTTTATTAACGGGAGTAAAAGCGTGACTTACGTACTAATTTTTTTTCCATCGATTTGGTTTTCTTTCTCAAATTAAGACTAAACTATTATTCACAATCGACAAGCAGCCAAAAAAAACAACATGGTTGACTTCAAACGTCTACAAGTAGTCGTCAAATTAGCATAGAACAAGAACCAGGCCAGGGTTGTTTAAAAAAAAATTCTTCAAAATTTTTTAGTGTTTGTATCGATGCAAACTATGCTTCATCGACGCAAAATCACTTTTTTGTAATAACCTTGAAAAGTGTAAATTTTCGATCTTTCGTCATCCTGGAATGGGAAAATTATGGGATTTTAAACAATCACGTTTTTTATACTGGCTCTTGAAACCTTTTTGCGCCCCAACGTTTCGAAGATACGATAATTACCCGAATAAAATAAGAAGATCAACTACTTAGGACGCAATGTTTTTTTGTTTTCTGAATTACTTTTGAAGAATTTTGTCAAAATGTTCGACTTCGATTCCTTATACGGTATACGACGCCGGGGAAAAACATGTTGAAAAAATTTGTTTCTCCAATTTACTGCTGTTTTTGAAAAACAGTTCGCATAGATAGATATTTGTCAACTAATTATTCAACTTTTAGAAAGCTTCAGATTCAAAATATTATTTTCATGTTTTTTATCATTTTCGACGAATAGTGTAAAACATTTTTGAATTTTTTTATTCTTTGACACCGATTAAATAATACTTCCTGTGCTCGAACGAATATTAAGTAACTTTGCTCACAAAATGATCCTTTTATTCCTGTTTTCACGAATGCCGGAAGAAATTGTCCCAAAGGATCAGAACTGGCCGAAGTTTTGTCTTTTAGCTGGTTAACCTCCTGAGAACCACAACTTTTTTTTTTAGGAATTTAAATGAAAAATATCAGCATCGACTAAATGAGTTACAAAATATTCTGAAAAAATTGAAAAAAAATCTATGTTGTAAATATACTACAGATTCACTCAGGAAGTTGAATAAAAACTGGCAGCATCGACTAAATGGGTTACAAAATGTTCTGAAAAAATAGAAAAAAAATCTATGTTGTAAATATACTACAGATTCACTCAGGAGGTTAACGCCTTTTTTATCGATGGGTAAAAACAGAATCGATCGTTCTATACCAGTCTGTCGGCGAAGGTGTTTAAATATAAGTGACCCATTGCAAAATATTGGATTTTCCGCGTCGCCCTGTCCGTACAGCAAACCGGATTTCGCGACGTAAGAGTGAAACGTAATTCGTGGCAATGATCCTCAAATATTGCCACAGATTGAGAGCAATGCAGCGAACGTCATCATTATTCCTAGTCTTCCGTCGATTTTCGAAAAGATATGTATAAACAATGCGCAGTTTCGAACAGGTTCACTGAATTCTGGACTTATTGATAAGAATTCTACAGACTTATTGATAAGAATTCTACAGACTTATTGATAAGACTTCTACAGACTTATTGATAAGAATTCTACAGACTTATTGATAAGACTTCTACAAAGAATCATTATAATTACAATCAAGCGAATAATAATTTGGATTACGAGAATGCTGAATATTCGGCGCACCCAAAATTTGATTATGAGAAATATTTACAGAAAGGAATTATTACAATGGTAATTAACTTTATTTATCATATGTTATCGGATATATTAGGTTGGGGATTAAGTTCGAAGCGTTTTTATATTTTCTTTTGTTTTATAACGATTTTTTTGCTGTTTGACAAAGTGAATAATACTAATTCGATAGAGTCCTTTCTGGTCTATAAAACTATGATAATCGTATTTTTAAGTAATTTTAATTTGTGTGACGTTTAGAGCTTAGAAATAGAATATGCAGGAGGTAAAAAGCAACATTTTCGACGTTGCACATGTCCCGGGCTGCTTCGACAGCTTGTTGGTCTCGATGAAAAGCGAAGCAGAGCAGGTGTCAAAAATACTACTTTAAATAATCCATTTCTATTTGTAAGCCTAAAAAATAATAAAACATTAAATTACTCAAAAAGACGATAAGCACAGTTTTATAGAACAGAAAGAACTTTATCGAACGAATATTAACACTTTGTGGAATAGCAAAAAAAATCGTTGTAAAACAAAAAAAAATTCAAAAACCGCTACGAACTTATTACCCAACTTGAGACATTTAAAAATAGTTTTTGAAAATGATGTACCAATTGATGTGCCAATTGTTGCAAACCTATAATAAACGTAAGAGAAATTTTCAATTTATTATAAGCACCGAATTTTAAATATTATTAAATTGCCTTAAATTTATTGCCAAAAATTGTTCAAAATTTTGGCCACAAAATGGCCACCAAAAATGGGACAAGAGAAAAAGGAACGTATACTACAGAATTTCAAAATAAAGTCCGGTTAGCGTTGGAATCACGCAACAATCCTGATGGATCTGGGTGGGGTGTAGGTTAGAATGGTCGCGAGGGGATTCCTCCAGCATCTCCAGACTATTAACTTAGGTATATAAGTATACAAGATGACGCGTAGAACCTCAGAGTTTGAGACTCCGTGGAAGACACCACAAGGAGAAAGTGTTCGTGTTAAAAAGAGATAGTGTGGAAGAGGTAGGCAATATAAAGGCGTTCGGAGGTTGACGAAGAAATTCAGTGTATCGTGAGAGTGATTGAACGTGAAAGGTACGCAGATCAACAAAATCTTACACCCACATTATATTTAAACTTTTTTTTATCAAATCTCAAAAAAAGTTTCGTGTAAGAGTAAATTTTCCATTTCGATAAAATTGTAAAAGGAAGGTGTTTGTTCAACACTAAAAAAAATAGAAACAATCAAACCGAAGTTTGATTGTATATATTTTTTATATATTTATTTTTGATCTATTTTATATGTATTTTACATCTATTTTTATATATTTATTTCATGAACACGTTTTGATTTTTTTTTTGGAAAGAGTAATAATAGAAAAAATAAAAACAATACCATCGACAGAATTAGCCATATAATTTACATATCAGGATTTTTTAGTATGGGAGCATCGAGACTTTCTCCATTTTTTGCTGTTTCGTGGTTCTCAAAGACGATTCACTAGAATATTTTGTGAATTAATTCACGATGTTTACATTAATACCGTCAGCTGAACAATACAATCTTCCGACCCATCTGCACTCGAAAATCCATAGAGAAGAAAAAATCAAAATTGAATTCTTCTATTTTCAAATTTTGTATACATATAATCACTTGCAAATTCGTAGGGGTGCAATTTCCCTTATTCGTAATACATAAAATATAACAGGTAATTTAAATTCAAACACAAAGTACATTTTGTGCGTGCGCCGGATTTTAAGATATTTCTTGAACAACAACAACAAAATCCGGTTTTATTCCTCTTGGTCGTGGTCCCAAAACTTGCGTTGCGTAACCACTTTCACCAAACGCAAATAATATTGGAAAAAAGAATCGGAGGATGACGTATATATTCGTCATGTATACAAACTGGATATAATGTACATGTATATGGGGCATTCCATGCCGATTCGACCTGGGTTTAACACGTAATCTCTCCGATTTGACCCGCGATATTTTCTATAAACAAAAAATTATGCCCAAATTTAAAAATTGGAAAAAAATCACACAAATCCTGTGTCACATATTAAACACTTTGAGCATTGAAAAAATGTGGGCGCGCACTTCGTTTGGCTTACAACGCGCTTTTTTCTAAAAAAAAAAAATGAAAAAACAAAATAAAAGACGAAAAATGATAAAAAGTTAAAAAGGAAAAAAATTACATGACATCGTGTAGAATTGACCATAATTTTTTCAGATTTTTTTAAGAACTTTCTTGTTTTGTGGTTCTTGATTTTTCTTGATCTTGATTTTTTGATTTTTTTATTTCTTGATTTTTCTTGATGAATTTTCTTGATTCTATACAAAATTTTTTAAAATTTTTTTTATTCGGAAATTGCGTGCTCTGGACCAAACGAAACACGCGCTCACTTTTTTTCAACACTCATAGTGTTTGACATGTGACACAGGATTTTTGTCATTTTTTTCCGATTTTTAAATTTAGGCGTTAATTTTTTGTTTATAAAAAATATTGTGGAGTCAAATAGGTCCGAAAAAATCTGAGAAAATTTTCGCATATCTTTCAGAGATAGTACAATAACATAAAAAATCGCGGGTCAAATCGGAGAGGTGACGTGTCAATCCCAGGTCGAATCGGTATGGAATGCCCCGTGTATAAGGCATCATAGCATTTGTTCGAGGCATCACCGGTCGAACGACTTTCACCCAACTTCCTCTTACTTTCGTTGGTTTCTTGTGATCGTTTTTGTCTTCGCTCTTTTTCTGTCCATGCGAATGCAAAAAAAAAAACAAATGGATTGCCGCGAACAAAAATAGAGTTGTTTGTATAAATGAGTATAAAAAGCTTTGGATGAAATCACATATTTTTGACGTATTTTATGGTTTTTCCAAATTAGCGAAACAAGTAAATGTGCAAATCGCGTTGTAACAAATTCGTACATGGGAAATAGTCAGACACACTTTCTCGAGCCAAATATAACCACATCTCTGTTGTACTCGAATGGTGAAATTTCGAAACGTTCGTGTAGACTTCATGCGCACATACGGTTTTTAACATCCTAAACTTTCCAATACTCAATTGTATTTTCGTACATTTGAATGTACAATGTGTAAAAAAAAATTCATAAACCTGTCTTTATCAAATGATCCTCCCAAAAAACAAAGAAATGTTTTCACTAATTTTTGTATACGTTAGCTTATATTAAATATACGTGCTGTTTATTTACAAAAAAACACGAAAATACACGAACGAAAAAAACCATACCAAAAGAAAACAATTTCGTTATATATAGGGTGACTGAAAACTTTACCTGCTCCTTGAAAGGGGCCATACCAGAGATAATTAAAAAAAAATTAAATCCCATTAACTAGAGATCGAGATTTAGTAAGGACTGACTTACCATTGCCATTTAAGATCGTATATTTTAAAGACTATGCGGATTTGGGGCACGTATTTTTTTCTTGATCGTTGGCTTTTAGAAAACCGTCAATTGAATACCCAGAGAGAAGCTTTGATAGTTTTTATTTGAAAAGTCAAAACATTTCTAAAAAATCGTTAAACCATAATAATTTAGCAATCCTAACATTTTGAATCCTAGTTGATGGAGCTTAATTTATTTCAAATTACCTCTAGAATGACTCCTTTTAAGGAACAGATCTAATATCCAGTCATCCTGTATAAAAAAAACATTTTCTGATTGACGACCGAGCCGAAAAACGTATTCTGATTGAATGCCGAGTCGAAACCTCTAAAGCGCATTAAATAACATTTTGATAGTAGGTTTTTTGATGACCCAAGCACCCACTGAAAAAGCATTCCAACAAATTCTTCCCTCAAGGGGAAAAAATAGAGGATGATATAATAAACCACCACAATCACCTGCCACCATCATTACACACCCCACAAATCTACATGCAAATATATATATATTTTTCTGTTTGATTATTTGGTTTTGTGTTCACAAAAAATCTCTCTAGGTAATCTCTAAAAATATCTAAATAGAGAATGTGTAGTTTCAGTCCAATCAGACGAGATACCTTTTCAGAAGATTACCTGAATTTCGAATCGTTTGGACAATTTCAGTATACATTAATGCCTACGTCTTTAATTTTATGATTTTTTATCTGGTTGGTGTAGGTACAGTCAAAGATAATAAATCTGTACAAGATTCATGAAGCTCACAAACGTGGATAACAAAAACTCGATCATGATTGATTTTGATTGAGAAAGAAAAATATTGAATCGTACATGGTCTGCCGACATTTGTGGAAAAAAAATATTTAAAAAAAACTTTTTTTTAAATATTTTTATTTTCCCCTTTTTCGTCTTCTCAAATATTTGTACCTTTGTTGACTCCAAGACTGTATGAGAAATTTCAACTCGATCCGATGATCAGAAGTGGTCGAAAAATCGATTACAAATTTTGATGCATACAACAACAACGCCAACAACAAACAGTGTGAATTAAATAAAAGCGTGTAAAATGAATATTTGCAGAATGAAAATGTGGTACATCCTCCTGGTGGGACTGACGACCCAATGCTTCGCAACGCAAATCACGTATCACACAACTTCGTCTCAAGCTGAATCATCGGCTTCTGCTTCATCCGTGGAGAACAGTTGGTCCTGGCAAGAACCCAATGCTTCACCGAGTAATCAACAAAACAGTTATCATCCATTGTCTTTCACCGCTTCCGATGTGATAATCCAAGACCAAAGCAATCAAAAACAGCAAAATGCACCAAACGTTCTATCCGACCCTAGTGGACTAGTCGATCAATATCCGCAACAGACGGTAAGCTCACTGGTAACTTGATGCTGCAAAGAATAATAAGTTTAGAAAGTTTAACTAATTATTTGAATGACAGGTTGAAACGGTAATCGATGATATCCTGGTATCAAGCCGAGAGGGCCGTAATCTGGAAGGATATGACGAGTTGTACGCTGACCCCGATGTCAAGAATGCCCTACAAATCGGAAATGACACTATAGCTCGTTCTTACATCAGGGAGAAGCTTTGTACATTAGGCTTGATGAATGTGAGTAGAAATCAACGTGTTCCACAGTTCAATACATACATCTTGTTCAATGGCAAAAGATCAGTTTCATGTAACTCGCCGTGTAAAAATTCGAGTGCGTGTCGCTCACCGACGTAGGCCCGCCCAGCGAGCGCTTCTCATTGGCTGTCGTAAAAAATTAATAACAATTCAGGGGTTGATCTTAGATTTTCACCCCCTACCGCTCATTTCAGGGATAACATTCTTACCTGGGACACCCTGTATATACATATCAACAAGAATAAGAAAAATGAAATAAAATGGCCGTCATTGTTGTCCTACAGATATTAATAATTAACCTCGGTGACATGTGTTATAATTATATCCTCCATTAATCAGCATATATTTTTCGTTAGTTGTCATCATTCATACTTCATGATTGCATTGATAATAATATGGTGATCGAACAAACCATAAAATTACAATGAATCTAATACTATAGTTACGTTTAATTATTAATATATTTGATGACGCAAAAAGTATTATTTATCATTGCTGCTTGCTGTTACTAGTCTATTTCATGAAAAGACCTGGTAAAGTAAATCGGCCTGAACCTTACTCAAAGTCGGAAATGACATACCCCAACCGTTGGCGATTTCTTTCAGTGTGACGATAACGAAGGAAGAAGACCATTCTATTCACCTCATCGAGACATCCATCCTCATGATATAATCTACGCTCAACCCGTGACGATTAAACCAGTTGGTCGTCCATTGCCAGCAATTCCAATCAAAAGACCTTACGGTCCGGCCAAACCAGTTCCGATTCCGGGACCAATCTATTCAGGCGGACCTGGGCCAATTTATTCCGGTCCGCCCGCACACTTTCCTGGTGGCTCGTCAACTTTCTCCGGTCCACCATCTTCGTTTTTGGGACCTCATCATACATTCTCCGGGCCTTATCCGAGTTACAAAAAGCCACCGACCGGACCCATTACGCGTCCAGTGTACGAGACGAATCCCGACGGTGAATACGATTTTGAGGACAAATATCTCGAAAAGAAGCAGCTATTAGTTCAACAGCCGGCAACTGGGGGTGTTCAGCAACACGTGCATCATCATTATCATCATGGCGATAGCGACATAAAGACATCAGGAGTTATCGGTGGTACTCACGGACTGGCAGGACCCATACTTAATCCTGGAGCAATATCGAGCAATGGTTATGGTTACGGATCTTCGGGTACTTACGGTAGCACTTACAATGACTTCGAAGACTACAAAAAAGCTTTTAAGATCAAATCATCGTCTACCGGCAACAGTCTGGATCCTCTTCAATCCGGTTCCAGTTACGCGAACCGTTATCCAACTTATGACAAATCAAAACGCGACTCAATATTCAGCTCCAAAGGATTCTCAAACTCCGGCGAATCGACGAAAATATTGAATGCCGGTTTTGGTTCTGGTAATAGCTTCGTGAACAGCGGATTTGGTCTCAATAACGGTGCCAGCAACAGTTTCATCGCAAACGGGGTTCACGGATCGAACAATGCATTTGGATCCAACAGTGGCCTAGACGCAGGCGGCTTCGAAAACATTCATTCGTCAAGTTACGCAGACTGCATCTGCGTTCCTTACAACCAATGTGCCGGAATAGATCAAGCAGGTCGAAAAGACGATCTGTACTTGGCCATAGATCCTCGCAATCTTGGCAAGGATATCGAGGCCGAAAGTGTCGAAGATGTTGTAGTAACGGACGGCAATGGAACAATGACCACAATCCGGGTGCCTAAAGGAGTCAACGGAACCGAACAAAACGAGCATGCGAAAGAACAAGTTCAAAAGGTCACCAATGATCAGAAACGAGCTGATGCTACGGTGACAGAGCAGTCAAAGAGGAATAAACGGGACGTAAAAGAGGTTGACGCCAAGGATAAAACAGCAGATGTCCAAGGCGTAAGTATACATTTGATCGCACCTATTATTATACGCGTTAACAGTACACTTTATATTTCGCTATTTACACTCCTACTAACCCCGATCGTCGGAGACAGCATGAGTAATCTTAAAACGCATCGCACCGATTAACTTAGTTACGCTATCAACCCCGACGATCCCGGACCTCCGGTTAAAAGAACTTAGCAAACCCTATCTTCCTCGCAAATAACTATATGAAGTTTCGAAAATTCAAGCATTTTTGTTCATTACGGTTCAATGGTGTCTGACCAAACGTAGTGGCCTAGATAAATCTCTTTCCAATAAACCCCTTACTTCTACCCATCTTCTGAATTCTGTAAGAAAGCTTCGAAAATGTGAATTTTGAATATATCTGATACTCTATTTGCATTGGTTTGCGATCGCAATCCACCGATAGAATAAGCAACGACGAATGTACGGTCTGCAACAGTGCATCGAACAACCATAGAGATAAAATAGTCAGAACATTCGCCACGTAGATTGTCCTAGTCCTGTGAGGTCCAGGATCTTCGTCGTGTTGGCTTATATGCCTTAGCACGGTATCATTGATCTCGAAACAAAAGGTGACTACAGAATAAGCGAAAACGAAAGAAAAAAGCAAAAACATCGTATTTGCCTAACCGAGAAAACTACGCTAACACGATGGACATGGATCACCTGTGGATCTGGACAACAATACGTGAACGAATGTTCTGACTCTTTCGTTGCAGCGTTTGACCGTCGGTGACGTTGACACTTCGAAATTGAACATCAAACCAACCTGGGGCGTGAGTTTTGGGTTACCGCAGGGCGGTGCTGGAAACTATCCGGTCAATCCTTACGGGAGTAATTCATTAGTTAATCCTTATCCGGGTTACACTGGTGGGCAAGGGCTTAATCTTGGCCTTGTCTCGGTCAATCCATTGCTCGCTCTTCAAGTGACGAAGGATGACTACGGCGAAAAAGTCATCAAGCCATTCGTTAATCTTCACGTAACTCCGAATCAAGGTTTGGTCAACAAATTGGGCAACATATTGGCACATAAAAAAGAAGCGCTTCTGGGTGGTTATCCAGGTGGCCACTATGGATCAAATTTTGGGACAGGTTATCCCGGCGGCCATTACGCCCCGAACTATTATCCATCCGGCCTATCTGTCTATGAAAAGCCAGTATTCGTCGATAAACCCAGTCACTTCTATCCCTCGGGATCCCAATATCCGAACTGGTCAAAGTATCAGGAGCAACCGCAGTACCATTATCACAATCATCACCACACCTACCAACATCATCATCAGCCAAGCTATGGCAATTACGATAACCATAATCATCATTACAATGGACATTCCGGTTACTATCGGGATGGTGACGACTATGATGATGACTATGTTGACTACACGGACGGTTACTACCGAAATGCTCGTACAAATATCACAGTTACGCCGAGTGAGGAAAAACTGCAGAACACTTTTGACGCAAATTTACATCGTCAAGTATCGGATTCACGAAAAACCAACGGAAAAGTGACTTTTCGTGACAGAAGAAAACGCGATGTCCCGGAACAGGAGGGGCAATTTTACGATCGGGTAAGAAAAGCCCTAATCGGAGAGATCCCGATATTATTTATCGATGGGATGACGATCAGGAAGACTACAACGAAAAGTTGCCGTTGGCGATCGGCATACTGAGGACGACCAAACGATCGTGACAATGACGAAACAAGGAGTATCACTTTGCGAATTTACCCGACTCTAGCACATTATATCCAATTACAGACTACTAGATTGTTACTAGAATCTGAAATTCCATCAGAAATTGGGGTTTAGGGGATTTTAAGAAATCAGTCTAATACGCTTGAAATTCTACTAAGCCAATAGATGTTGGTTTCTCCTTCCTATTTTTGTACTCCGTATGCGGTGTTCCCACCCTTTACCTTTTGCACAACAATAATTGTTATATAGTATTTGACGAACAACATTCTAAAACGCTTTATACCATTATTAATGACTGCTTCTATTCCTGTCGCTTAATACTTCTATAATTCCGATTTTACGTATAGTAAAAAATCTTGATTCGTTTGGCTTTCGGCTCGATACGCGGCTATGGTGCGAATAGCATTTTTGGGGCTTCCGTTGGTTAATCCGAATTTTTGCAAGACCGCGAATTAACTTGGCTTTCTTTTTTTTTATTTGCATGCAGAGGCAATTTGGAAGACCGCCAGTTTGTGGCCCAAGGCATGTTTGTTGCCGGAAAAATCAAGTGTATCCAGGTCACAATGAACGACCCAGGCCGGGTCAGTGTGGAGTTCGAAACACCCAGGGGATCAACGGACGGATAAAGACGCCTGTGTATGTCGACGGAGACTCTGAGTTTGGTATGCAGCATTCAATGTCCTAAACGAAAAAGATAAATCGTATAAAGAATCCACGGAAATGAAGCTCGTTGTTTTGTTACATTTCACGCAGGCGAGTACCCGTGGCAAGTGGCAATTTTGAAGAAAGATCCATCCGAGAGTGTTTACGTTTGCGGTGGTACATTAATATCTCCGAGACACATTATCACAGCCGCTCATTGTGTCAAGACTTACGCTGGACATGATTTGAGAGCTCGCCTCGGGGAATGGGACGTTAATCACGACGTCGAATTCTTTCCCTACATCGAACGCGACATCGTTAGCGTACATGTTCATCCTGAATTTTACGCCGGTACACTTTACAACGACATCGCTATTCTCAAGCTTGATCACGATGTCGACTTTGAGAAGAATCCTCACATAAGCCCGGTTTGTTTACCGGACAAACACGACGACTTCACCGGGGTTAGGTATGTCAATTGCAGTCTTGTAGATATTTTGAGCATACTTCCGTAACGAGGTTACTTCCGATTTGCACGAAATTTTCGACGGATATTCCGTTTCATATACAGGGTGTCCCAGGTAAGAATGTCATCTCTGAAATGGGCGTAAGGATGAACCCAAACAACCCCGCACTATTGTTCTACACACTGGGCGATTTTCCGAGTTCGTTTGGGTTTGTTCTTTGCGGCTTCCTGTGGGTTTGCTTGGATTGATTTGTTCGGCTTTGTGTGAGGTTGTTTGCGTTTGTTTTCTTTCGCGAGGGTTTGTTTATATTTGCTTGTTTGAATTCGTGTGGATGAGTTTGGGTTTTTTAGGCTTCGGGTTGGCATGTTTAGGTTTATTTGTTTAGCTTCGTATGGGCTTGTAAATTTGTTTGGACGTTGCCAAGCCCCGGCTAATTTCAGGGATATCTTTATCTATTAAATAAAACATCCGTGCGAAATTCCAGCAAAATCGGACGTAACATCTCATAAAAATGTCTATCCAATGTTTTTTTTCTTAGTCATTCTCTAATTCTAATGATGATCCTTTATAAACAAAGATGCTGGACCACTGGATGGGGCAAGGACGCTTTCGGTGACTTCGGAAAATACCAGAACATACTGAAAGAAGTTGACGTGCCAGTGGTGAACAATCAAGTCTGTGAGAATCAAATGCGTCGAACTAGATTGGGCCCCAGCTTCAATCTGCATCCGGGTTTCGTGTGCGCTGGAGGAGAGGAAGGGAAAGATGCCTGTAAGGGAGACGGTGGTGGTCCAATGGTTTGTGAACGATACGGCAAATGGCAACTCGGCGGTGTTGTTTCGTGGGGTATCGGTTGCGGGCAACCAGGAGTGCCGGGTGTCTATTCGAGAGTTTCTTACTATTTGGACTGGATTCGTCAAATCGTTGAACAGTATTGAGGATATACCGGAAAAAAAACAACTTACGACGCATTATGAAAAACATCATTTTTACGTTACAAATATTTGCTTGAAATATTAATATTATTATTTATTGAACATTTGAAACTCCGGGCGTATGCAGTTAAAAGTGTTAGAGAAATTTAGCGAGAAATGTAGAGGTTGAACAATAACTTATTTCATCATTTTTATGCATATATCTATGTGAGTGTATGTGTGTGGATGTGCAATGATAATCTATATGTTACTCCACGAACGGAATTAATTAACTAAATTGCGAAGGTGAAGTATGCATATATGTTCACCGTTTTTAAAAACGTGTTTTTTTCGAAGCTTCGAATCCCTGTGTAGATTCGGAACAACAAGTAATGCACTTTATGTGCAATGTTTTAGGACTCTGATTACAAATAAATAAACATTTGATCTTAAAGCTTTTATTTCTTCGAAATTTTCGTAGTTCTTAAGGGAAGGACGAACACGTTGTGGGCCACCTCGATATTTCAAAAGCCAATTTCTCCCAAACCATTGAACCGATTGGAATGAAATTTCTTTTGTGTACTCAGGAGGCTTGCTCGAAGAAGAGCATGCTCGGCATTTTCGGAAATTTTGAAAAAAATTGCGCAGTTTGTGGTTACCATGGGAGAAATTGCGAGCTACACTCCATTGTATTGCACTTTCACAAATTTGCCGAGCATAAGATTCTGAAGCGGTGAAGAGTA
>JAPYZJ010005431.1:0-12040 GCA_030522765.1 Ophioninae sp. B BG-2022a
GGGAAAATTTTATATTGTAAATTAATATATGTAAAACAAAACTATCGATAACTTAAGCGCAACTAAATGACTGATAAATAAATAAGAAGAGAAATTTTTCATTTACATTATCTTTTTTTTTATAACACAAAAAAAACTGGTATTCCATATTTGGTTACTTTCCTCTATTTTTTTAATTAAACGATTTTTTAAATTGAATATTTTTTATTGGATTTAAAGCCCAAACCTATGCCAAATTGAATTTGTTCATTTTTTCAAAATCAATTTGTATTGAAAATAACTTAATTAAATATTTTTTCAACATTGGTTAATCTTTCGAGTGGTTGTCTTTTCCATTATTTCGAAATGAAAAAGGTACAGAATTTTTGTTCTATTCATCGTACTAACGTATTAATGGCATTTCCTGTGGTTTTTCTCAACAAAGAATTCTAAAAACAAAAATGAGACCGGAGACGAGATCGAGGACGAAGGTAGGGACAATGATCCGAAGCGTGAGTCACCCGATCTAATGGAGCTTTTCTTCAATCTTGAACGAATCGATGTTGGCTTGTCACGAGTGGAGATCGTCGCATTGGATCTTTCAATAAGGAAACTCGTTGCTGACAAGCCCATCCAAAATGTCAAGTAACAAAATTCATTAGAGCTTTCATTTTCAACATTATATATGTTTACCTTAGTTTCGGTATTAGCGTAATCATTCTCACGATATTGGAGTGAATTATCATTTTTGATAAAAATATATGAGTGTATGTTTATTAAAAATAATCAGATTAATTTTAATTGTATTATTGTATTTTGTTAAGTATAACTCATTAATTGTAATCATAAATATAATCAAAATAAAAAAATTATAATAATGTAACAAGTCAATGATATATTATAATAAAAAATAATTCATTCTATTCTCAGAAATTATTAATCAATAAATTAAATGTTTTAAAATTCGCTGAAATTAAGTTATAATAATCATAATAATTAATTATGATTTTTAGTTAATGATAACGGTGATTAATATTTTTTAATTTATTGGTAAATGAGAATTCGCCCGATTTTAATGAATATTGTTCAAAGTAATATTGTTTCCCCTAACAAGAAATATAACGTAACAAAAATTGGATTTTTTAAAATATTCTCGTTTTTCACAGATTCTGGGGCAAGATTATTGGAAAACCTCAAAACTATTATATCGTGGAGGTGGAACTTCTCGAGGAGGAATTGCTCGCTCGACGAACCGCCGTACGACCTTTAAGCTTTCGCGTCTTATACTATTAATTTATTCGTAAAGTTTCGGGCGATTCGCGGGGCGTAAAACTCGAGGGATTTTCAAGGCGGCCGATGCTGCGAGAACCGGCGCAGAGGACGAGGAGAAATCGAACGAAAATGAGAGAAGGAAGGAGGCGGAGGCTGAGGAGGAGAAAAAAAGTGCAACAGAGATGTTAACAAAGGAAGAAACGTCCAGCAAATTGCAATTGACGTTCCCACCATTGCCGATGAATCTATGGAAGGAACCGCCGGTTGTGCCGAGCGAAGAGATCGGCCGCGGTACGAATTCACACATTTACTTCGTTTGCAACTCACCGGGACTCGATGACTGGACGGAATTGCCGTTCGTGACGCCACAACAGATCGTCGCGGCGAGACAAATCTCGCGGACTTTCACCGGTCAATTGGACACTCCGGTAAACCGATTTGCATCGAGCCTTCATTTTAAAAAAAAGACCGTGCATTTTCACCTTTGGAAACTGTTATATCACGACCAAATGAACGCTTTAGTATAAAAAAGTAGGTTAAAAAGATCGAAGGAAATATTAATCGATCGGAGAAAAATCGGTTGTTCTGAAGGACCGAAGGTGGCCTCGTATAACCTCTCGAAGACAATTTTGAATTTGTTTATCACTCGGTCCTTCTTGGCCATTTGTATTGAATTTTTCTACCGATTTTCAGAATATATTTGGCTACTGATTTTTCGGTTTTTTTTTCTATTTTAATTACCGATCTTTTCCTGCTGTTTTTTACCACCAATTTTCGTCGTTTATTTTTACTTGGCCGATTGTCAATACTGACTTCAGCTATTCACGTTTTCCACTGATTTTCAGAACCCATTTTGCTATACATTTTTTTCGGTACACTTACCCTGCGGATTTTTTCCTATTGATTTTTATCGCCGATTTACAATGCCGACTTTCGCTGCAGATTTTTATTGCCACTTCACAAACACCATTGTTGATGTCAATTTTTTCAGCCGATTGTCAATGTTTGTTTTAGCTATTGACTTTTCACCAATTTTCACTAATGTCACTTTTTACCGATTTTCTCTGTTGACATTTCATTACCGATTTTCACAGCCAATCTTTTCGAGCTGATTATCAATGTTGATTTTCGTTATTGATTTTTAACCGATTGTCACTACTGGTTATTTTTTACGGACTTTCGCTACTGACATTTTTTCCGATTTCCACTACGGGTTATCTTTTAACGAATTTTCGCTACTGATTTTTTAAGCTATTTTTGCTGCCGATTTCCTCCAGCAATATACACAACCGTTGTTCGCAGTCCATTTTTTCCGGCTTGTATGACAAATTGATAAGCGATAGTTGGAACGATGAGCAACGCTTTCTATTTTGCGCATACCATCACTCCCCCAGATACATACGTTTCCTTCGTTTCCCGGCACGGAAAGGAATTATCTGAGAGCCCAGATCGAGCGAATAAGCGCCGGGACGCACGTGTCACCGATCGGTTTTTTCACATTCGGGGAGGTCGCTGGTGAGGAAGAGGACGACGAGGAGGTAGAGACGGAAGTGGCCGACGAGGAGGATGCTATAGGTACAGAAATATTCTACGAACCAAAGCTAATTACTAACCGATCGTTCTCCCGAGATAATTAAGGGCACGTATCGATCGCAGAAACGGGACCGATATCGGAAAATCGGCACTACGTGCCTCCCTCGTTGGGAGAACTGATCGATCCTGCGATATCGAACTGGTGTCACCACAGACCTTACATCCTCGAGCAAGGTCGTACCGTGTGGTGGGATCCGAGTAAGGAATCTCGGGAAAACGAGGTTCGTTAATTCTCTCACGATTCAAATTGATTTGATAAATAACGAGTAATTACGATTCCAGAATTTCATTATCGTACCAATTCCTTTTTTCGAGTTATTACGTAATTATCGGATTTTATGAAACTTGTATTACTAATAATAATACAATTTTATACAAATGTTGTATTGATTTTGGAAACTCAATATGATAGTTTATATTGACCATACATTTTTGTGTTGTATATTTTTGTATATAGATATTTATACATTTAATATTATTATATAGACTAGAAATTTCATCTAGATAGTTTATATCATTTTATCTTATCCTTTATAATATACATTATTTTATATTGTAAATTTACTATTATAATTTAAATAAAAAGTTCTATTAAATGATAATTCAATATACCAGTTGTATATAATTGTATAGAGACTTGATAACTCAACAAAGAATGCATACGATATATTAATTTTGAAATCGTGATCATTCGTTATTTTATTATTACTATATGAATTACAGAGAATTTATTTAATTATCAAGTACCTTTTTCATTTTATTAATTTTTGAAAAATATCATAAATTACTACTTAGTTCTTTGAAAGATTTTGAATCCAATTGGTGAACATTTTTTGTAAGGAAGTAAGTCATTTATTGCTCCCAGGTATACACCATCGTGGTATTCACACAGACAGGATCCCCACCCCTACATATTTTTACCCCTTACAATATTCCGTTATAAACTAACTTATATACTAGTTCTGTTTGCTGCGCCCTCCCCGTTCACATTGCTTCCCTCACCTTCAATCTTATTGATTAGTTTCTCAAACTGGTCGATGTACCTACATAGTTCCGCTACTGGTTCGTTTTTTCGTGCCATTTGTATCTTCCTATCAGTTTTTTCGCTTTCATTCTCTTCTAACCATTTCTTCAGCTCCTCCACTATTCCGCTTTACAATTTTTCCCTTGCTTTCCCGCACATACATATGTGTACTACGGTGTCCACTTTTTCATTGCAAACTCTGCAGCTTTTACCTTTCTACCCCTCGTTCCCTTCTTTCCCTATATCGCCACATCTGAGTCGTGCCCAAATCTCTTTTGTTTTACCCATTATATTAACATCCTCCCAGTATCTTTCCGCTTCGATTCTATTTTTCTTGGTGAACATTTTGCGTATATTTTGAATTTGATTAATGATTTTTTTTCGCTCAAATTCCATAAATTCAGTAACCCAAAGAAAAAATTAATCAAATCGAATCATTCTCAAAAAATCAATAAACTTTGCCAACGACCGAATAATTTATTCATTTTGAAAACTCATTAAATATTAATGACTCAATGATTCTACTAGTTAAAGTAATTACACAACATTCGCCCATTACTAAATAGCCCAACGATTACGAAAATAAACAAAACTTGACAATAACTAAATAGTATTAAAAATAAATAAAAGTTCAACGAAACTACTTAAACAAAAACTTAATTATTGTATTAAGTTTTCCGTTCAAGTAGTTTTATTGGTTGAAATAATAAAAAATCATTAACAATTCAATTGAATGACAATTTTTTTTTAAATAGGATGAAACCATTTTTGACGAAGAGGAAGTGGAAGACGAAGAGGACGAGCAAGAGGATATAGAAGCCGAGTCTCGTGGCGGTGAATTTAAAAAAGAGTCTGGACCGCCGCTGCTTACTCCGCTGTCGGAAGATGCGAAGATCGGCCCCATTGTCGCTTGGACGGCGCGAGCCTCATCGATTATTAAAACTGATCGTACAGCTATCGCGATGCTTCGTTCAAACGTTTGGCCAGGAAGCTTCACTTTCGCCACCGGCAAGTGCGTGTATATAATGAATTAGCTTCAACTTTTCCAATCTTTTCGCCTCGCACACAAGTGTGTGCATATATATGACTACACATAAGAATTAGAAAGTGATCGAAAGGAAGCTCGTACATATTAATAACGAATCGTGCGTTGCGAATACCGCAGGAGATTCGCGAACGTGTACATCGGAACGGGTCAGAAGTTCAATCCCTGTAATTACAATCCACCTGACATGCCAATGATCCAGGAACAGTACACCATCGGCCCGGAAGTGATGGAGATTCAGGACCCGAGTTTTGAGGCGGAAGAGGCTTATCGCCTCGCCCACTTGCCCTCTACCAAACCTGAATCACTTGGTACGTTATACGATGACCTCCTTTCCGGAAAAAAATACGTTGCTTCCGAAGTAGTATACATGAAATTTTTTTCGGTCGGGATATTATCTTTTTTTGAACAGATTTCTGCCTTTTTCGTGTTTTTAGACGGAAAGATTTTTTTTTGTAACGCATATACGCAATTTCTCAAGTACGAATCGTTATTGTTTTTATAAACAATTTTTTTTTGCGTTTTTATGGGATTATACAAGAAGAGATAATTTATAAACGGTGTATGGAATTCGTTAGGTCCGAATTCTTTTTATTCGTATTTTGTATATGTTTTTTGGGGTTTTTTGGAATTATTTCTTTACTATTCGATGATTTTCTTGGGTTTGTACGAAAAAAAAAGTTTTATAATTATAGGTTTTTAAATAGTTTTTGTCTTTTCATTAAAGGCTGCGCCAGAAAAAGTTCATTTTGAAATATGAATAGAATTCCCAAATTTTTTCTGCATTATTATCATTATCATTTTGAACAATTTCTCGAACAACTATCAATGTCGTATCTGATTGTTTTGTATATGACGGATTATTGATTATTTCGTCCTGGATTTTCATCCCATTCGTTATCGAATTTCTTTATCTTTATGTCATATATTACAACTTCATATCGTCATGTTCAATGCTAGTTTCTTGCACCAATATTATTAGCACTAAAACTAATTAACTATGAAAGATAATAAGCTTGATTCTCGTTTTCCTTTCTTGATGATTTTATTAATATTCGAACGAGAATAAACGTGAATATTTGTAGGTGAAGAAGAAGAGGACGAAGAAGAGGACGACGACGACGACGACGAGGATGATGAAGACTAACAAGTTTGGAAAAAAATCGCATTTCGCTTGTTACACCGTTAATCATAGTATCTATACATCAATATTACGATGCTTTTTATATCCCGAAGAAAGCTCAATATTAGTATTGCGATAATAACTTAAGATCCCGAAATCATGAAAAAATGGTACGGTTCTATAAAAAGTTCATTCGTTTCAACAGCACGTTGACCGTTAAGTTCGAAATTCAATTTAATGTCATTTACAAGATCGTCCTTACTGCGCTATTTTTCGAACCGTTTTCTCGTCAGGGTTTTCGCATGAGGGTCTGTAGAAATCCTGCACTCGACAACCAAGAGACGTGGCGGTGTGTCGACGCCAAGTAATGAATAGAAATAAACAATCGTCACCACTGAGCACAACTGACATTGAACTGATGACTTTTACTTTGCGTTTAAAATGGTACACCTCTGCGAAACACCGGTTCTCAAATTTCGTCAATCTTTCTCGTCCGCATAAGTCACGTGGTACTCGTGTTGATGCGTAGTGCCGTCCAACGACAGTCGGCAGCACCTTCTGTTCTCTCTGGTGGTAACGCAACGCGCGAACGTATTATGATTTTATTCAAAAATTATTCACCCTCAAACAATCACGAAGTATTTTAATCCGATATAACCGATGAACTAAATTTATCCTACTAGCTTGTATTTATACTAAACTAATTATATCCCGCTGTGTGAGCGCTTTCTAGTACCATGTAGATATAATTCGGAGAGCGTCGGGCTAGGCAGAGTTTACTGTAATTCAGAATCTATTGGGCAAAAATTTCTTATAAAAAAAATACTTAAAATCATATTTTATTGAAAATATTACATAATCAGAATAAGAATAATAGAATTGTACGTTTAGTAATTGAGTTCGAAGTTTTTCCACAATGTGGCGTCTAGAGTCCCACGCGCACGCCCGGTCGATAAAACAGCTAGTGGCCTAACGACACCAGCGCCTCGACGGCCGAGGAAGCAAAACTTCGTGCCACGCGCTGAGTTCTAACTTCATGTACATAGTAGTTTGAGCACCTTCCTTCCTTGAGTCTTCATCTTCCGGTGCTCGCGCTAGCAACAGTGGCACGTGATGACGTGAAAATCTGTCCACAAGAACTTCTTGTTCCTAACTCGCATTTACTGTGATATCCAATAAATATTATATTCCTTTATTGCAATCAACCCTTCCGACAATTATTATTGGGGCAAGATCCCCATAATTGGTGACCCCGACGTGATCTCCGTAGATCACATACCCGCGGGGATCCCGTATCACGCAGTGACGCGTAGTGCATGTGCATTGACTTTGTTCGCGAGACCGCGTGTTAGCCATGACCACCCAACACTCGCCGGCCACAAACAGACTTTTGGACATCAACCGCGACGATGATAGATCAATCGCAACAACCCTGGATTTCACTGTTCTACCTACGACGAACAACGCCGATCTAAACATGAATGCATCTTCCGCGTCGTTCGTGCCTCGTCCTCCTTCCATCGAGGCTGTCCAGGCTTGTAGGCTTCCTCCCTTCTGGAAGACCAACCCCAAGATATAGTTTCTGAACGTCGAATCGGTGTTTCAATCGAATAACATCCGATCTGACGCTAGCAAATACCACCTCGCCGTCGGCGTTCTAATACCCGACGGTCTCACCACAGTTGAGGACATTGTGGTGTCACCACCGCTTACGAACACGTATGAAACCCTAAAGTCGCAGCTCATCGGCACACTATCGGCTCACCAAACGGACAACTTCATAAGTGTCTGGCTGAGCTTGAGCTTGGCTCTAAGAAGCCATCAGAGCTCTTGCGAGAAATGCGATCTCTCGCTGGCGACCGAGCCTCGGAAGATGTACTGCGAGTGCATTGGCTTGCACTTCTTCCACCAACGCTGCAAAGCCTGTTCAGGGTCTTCCAGGGTTCCCTGTCGGTCGAGGAGCTCGTCAAGGGAACCGACACATTCCTTGAGAATGGTCTCGGTCACACGGTGTGGGCTGCATCATCGCATTCGCGGCACATCCATTCGCCGATCCGAGGACTTCCCGCTCAGCTAAACGCGGTGGCACTCGAACTCAGGGAGATGAAAGAGCTTCTCATGCAGCTTAGCACCCTGAATAGTAACGCGCTCACAACCTCCAACAAGAAAAACCACCGAGGTCGAAGTCGAGGCCGTTCCAGGACACGTTCGGCAACTCCTGCTGCTGTGAGCACAGCGAGCACTGGCATGTGCTTCTACCATGTGAAATTCGGGGCCAACGCGCATCGCTGCCAAGCGTCATGCACTTTCACGGCAAGTGCATCCAACCAACAGTGAAACTGACCGTGCTGCCCTCTATCCAGGCGGTAGGGAATGGCAACAACAATGTTCAGTCGACTGAATGCTGCCTGCTTATCTATGATCGATCTCTGAACCTCGAGTTCTTAATCGACTCAGGATCGATCATCGATATTATGCCAAGGCTCGGTCAGTTTCACCAGGCAAAACCCACCGAATTTAACCTCTATGCGGCCAACAACACGGTCATCAGCAAGTATGGGCAGCAAACGCTGAAGCTCAACTTGGGTCTGCGACGTGAGACCCGCTGGCCTTTCACCGTCGCCAACATCTCCACTGCCATCATCGGAGCTGATCTGCTTGTCCATTACGGACTGCTGATCGACCTGAAGGGACGCTGTCTCATTGAACGTGAGACGCTTCTTGCTGCCAACTGCAAACTAGCCCGAGCGAGTTCATTCTATCTCAACCGTGTCGTCAGATGGCACCTCTCTACCAGCGCTGCAGCCTGCTTACAGGCAACTGCTTTGTGAGTTCATAGATATAACCAAGCCAGTGCCAATCTCAACACGAGCAGAGAATCCTGTCGCGCATCACATCGTGACAACAGGACCACCGGTAGCTGAGTGTCCTTGCCGTCTCACGGGCGCCAAGCTGCAAGCCTCCAAAGCAGACTTCGCGCAGCTCCTGCAGAATGGCTCCATCCAACCGTCATGCAGCTAATGGGCCAGCCCAATACACATGGTCCCCAAGAAGCTCGGTGGCACGACTGGGGATTACCGAAAACTCAACCACCAGACAGTGCTGGACCATTATCCCGTCCCGCACATCGAGGACATACTCCATGGTTGTCACGGTTGCAGAGCTTTCTCCACCATCGATCTGGTACGGGCTTACCACCCGTAGCTGCGGACGACATCGCCAAGACCGTGGTCACGACGCCATTCGGGCTCTTTGAGTTCCGCAGTTCGAGAGTGGAGGGCATACGCTCTGCATGAGCCTCCGCGCACTCTCTAAACGTAAAGCTATCAAAGCATTCCAAAACAATTAATTAAAATAGATATATCAAGTGAAAGTTATGGCAGGGAAAGATAAAGTGTCCCCCCAATTAACTAAACAATCTAATACACAAAGTTTTGAAACAATGTTCAAGAAAGCTTACAAAGAGCTTGGGATACCCCAAACCGGGCAGAGATATAATCCTGCGCCGAATTTAATCTAAAAAAAGAGAGTAACGAGCGGTCAGTGTGGACCATCAACGAGCTCACAAACCGATAGTGAAACAGGGGAACTCCCCTGGAAAACCCCTAAAAAGACATTTGAACGAAAAGTAACACAGGTCGAGTCTAACATAAGCCACTCCAACACCAATAGATGCAGCTATATCAGCGACGAGAGTGAGCTGGAAATCGACTCCGACAGTACGGATAGATCCCGCGCTCCTGAGCCAGGTAAGTGCAACATTATCGCTGGAAAAGAAAAGGCACAATTAAAAGGTGCAAATTGTGGTGAAACGGGACACCCAGCTTCATATAGAGGATGCCCCTATCTTAAGATGGTCGCCAAAACGACAGCGGACCAAAGGAAAAGTAAGGAAGGTGTCAGATATGAAAAATTAAATTTTTTCGTGCAAACCAATTCAGCAAAATCGTACGTGGCGGCAGCAAGTCACAAGAGGCCGAGTTATCATGTACTGAAAAAACAGCCGATTAATGGAACTCCTTCTTTACCGACAGCCAGACTTGAGAGCGTCTACATACCAGCGATACCCAATGCGATCGCTGACATACCGACTCGCGAAACGACACCCCACCGTCGGGAACAGCGGAACGTTGAAGAGAGACATCAAGCCGACCGCCTCGACAGATTAGAAAGCTTGATACAAACCCTGCAAGCATCAATCATTAACATAATACGTAATAGTACGGAAAACCTCCAGATAATGATCGCTAACAATGCAACCAGAATAGACCACATCTACAACACCTTGAATATGGAATAAACATGGACGACGAACCCAACACCCACCGCACCACCACCCAGTCAACGGCTGTCAAAATTGCTGCGATACATGTCAACTCGATCATCTTGCATGCTAAAAGATATAACCTCACCAAGTTCATCGAGGACAACGAACTCGACATCTTCTGTATAAATGGAACAAAGCTCAACCCCAACCGTAAAGTTGCAATTCACAACTATAATATACACCGAACAGACCGAGCAAACGCGCTAAAAGGGGGAGGGACGGCGATTCTTGTTAAGAAAAGCTTCCTGCCCCCTTGCAGACAACTCTTTTATCCATCTCCGCATGCAAACGAAATACTAGAGTACACCGTAATAGAATGTAAGATTAGCAATTACACAAACCTCTACATCATAAGCGCATATGCGAACAATGAAGCCCGAAAAATTTTTATGCACGTATTGAACACACTACTAACCATACTTAAAATACTAGATCTCAACAACTATTACATACTAGCTGGAGACCTCAACGCCAGACACGTCGACTGGGGCGATGTAGCTACCAATTATAAGGGTTACCTACTAAGGAGGTGGGAATTAGAACAATCACACATATACATAGCTACACTATACCCGCCGTCAGCGCCCACACTACCGAGTCATAACTCTTTTCTTGACATGTGCTTGGCCGATGCGACAATTGAGATAAACACTGTAATGAACGAATACATACTACCGGTCACTGACTACCCTACCGATCATGACGCAATCATGATCAACGCCCAAATATCTATCGAATCCACCCCGACGATTCGTGAGGAACAAGACAAAGCGCCATATTTATACAAAAAAGTCAAATGGAATAAAATCTATCGACAACTAAAACAGAACTACAATTTCATAGTTCCCAACAATAGAAACTTAACGATAAGCAAAATAGACGAAGCAATCGAAGTGATCAACTCAATACTGCGAAAAACGATACACGAAACAACAGCCACATATAAAAAGGCTGAAAATACACCTAACTACGTGAACAACAGAATCATACTTATGCAATCCCACAAAAGGAAAAACATAACAATATATAAAAAAACTCAGACGACTACGCTGCACAGCACGCAACCCAATAATTGTAGTCGCCAGTAGTATAGGGACCACTCTGGCGACCCCCACTCCTATCCCCACTCCTCGGCATGCGAGAAGTGGGGATGCTGCCCCCCACTCCTGGGAGTGGCGGGGGGGGGGGGGGGGCGGGGGGGGGGGGGGGGCGGGGGGCATTAATTTTTACCTCGTCCTTTTTTATTAAAATATATCTACGATATATACTTTTTATAAGGTCGCTGCTACGCCGTTTTTTAAATTATTTTTTATTAAAGTTTGTATTATGTACTCACTGTTGCTTTCCTCCGCCACTATTCGTCAAAAATGGCAGAATTCAAATGGGCTGAAACTGGTGTTCGTCAAGCGGATTCTCATAGAAAAAACCACCACTACTTCTCCCCACCACCACCACTAACCGCTGCTGTCCCCCACCGATTTTCGCCAAAAGTTGCAGAAAACAAAATGGCTGAAACTGATATTTCCCAAGCGGACGCTCATTCTTCGCCGCACCACCACCACCACTCAGTGTTTTTTAGCGCCAATGTTTAGGGGGGGTCATAAATAGCTTAAATCCAAAAACTCGACCAAATCCGACCTCTGCGTTAGCCGCCATATTGGTTTGAAGGTCAAACGT
>JAPYZJ010005432.1:0-17587 GCA_030522765.1 Ophioninae sp. B BG-2022a
AATTAAAATCAATAATTAATCGATCGATTGATTTTCTATTAATTAAAATCGATAATTAAACGATCGATTGATTTGCTATTAATTAAAATCAATAATTAAACGATCGATTAGTTTTCTATTAATTAAAATCAATAATTAATCGATCGATTGATTTTCTATTAATTAAAATCGATAATTAAACGATCGATTGATTTTCTATTAATTAAAATCGATAATTAAACGATCGATTGATTTTCTATTAATTAAAATCAATAATTAAACGATCGATTAGTTTTCTATTAATTAAAATCAATAATTAATCGATCGATTGATTTCCTGTTAATTAAAATCGATAATTAAACGATCGATTGATTTTCTATTAATTAAAATCTATAATTAATCGATCGATTGATTTTCTATTAATTAAAATCAATAATTAATCGATCGATTGATTTTCTATTAATTAAAATCAATAATTAATCGATCGATTAATTTTCTATTAATTAAAATCAATAATTAAACGATCGATTGATTTTATATTAATTAAAATCTATAGTTAATCGATGTATTGATTTTCTATTAATTAAAATCAATAATTGATCGATCGATTAATTCAATTAATTTGATTAATTCGCGAACGCTAATTATTATTATGGTTTCTATAATCATAACCGGTTTTGTCGACGTAACGAAAAAATATCGCGATAAATATAAAACTACACGTTGATATACGTACATGTCGTCGGCACGGACGAAAGTTGCTAAAGTCAGGGCGAGGGTTAGGACACAAAGGGTGGTAAGGATGAGGGAGCTTGCGAGGGAGGCGAGAGACAGCGAGAGGATGGGTGGGAGGCGTCCGCCACCACCCGCACGCCGCCCTAGCGCCACCCAACCCATTCTATGTCATCTGGAACATCCAAAAAACAATACAATTTTACAATGTTTATAAACCTCTTGAAATATATTTTTTATCATCATTTTTATTTATTATTTCAATATGACTTCCGGTTCTTGAATAATTATAAAAAATAATAATCGTTCCATTATAATTCTTTTCAGTTCAATTTTTATATTGATTTTTTATTATTTATTTATTATTATATTGATTTTTTAATTTTTATTTTTATTAATCGAGTTCATTTTTATTTATTATTTATTTTGTTATTACAGTTTTTATATTTATTGGTAATTTTATTGATTTTTTATGATTGTAATAATCGTAATATGATAATGATAATTATCATATTATTATTAAATTCATTCTTTTCTACTTTAATTTTTATATTTGTTATTTTCTGATTTATTTGAAATAATATTTAATCACTACGATATTATAATAATAATAAATTAATTATAAAAATATTAATAATTGAGGTATAATTTTTTCATTATATCATTTATCATTATTTGTTATTTTCGTTATTGATTTTTTAACTAACTTTAACTATTGCGATATTTTTGAAAAATGATGAAATATCGGAGTTTCCTGGTGTTTTAATTTCAACCAATTAATTGATAAAAATGTATAAATTGAGAAAATTGTTTTCTCGAGAATTATAAACGAGGTGTCCGATCTAATCCAGTTGGGATTAAATTCCAGGGGGAATAAACGTTTTTCACAATTAACGGCTGGCAATACTCGGAGGAAAAACCGTCGAGCTTATTGTTTTATTGTTTTATTCGGTTGTCGGAAAGTTCATAGAGCTCGTGTCTGTGCGAAGGAGAAAACGAGAGAAATGGGTATGACCCTAATTCGTTTGAAAGGGATTAACGTAATATCGTTTGGCATTGGTCTCGTCCGCGGTCGAACGAGCTACGAGCCTCGTGGAAAAGATATCCCGAGAGCAACTAACGAGGAAAGTCACTTCGGAGTTCGCCTTCCTTTTCCTCCGAACTCGTCCATGTTTAAGGGAGACGAAAACTGGGAATTCCATTTTTTATCTGATACGTAGTTTTAAGGGGTGAAATCAGCCATCAAACTTCGAAATATTCAGTTCAAAAAAATTAAAATAAATGGAATATTTAAACGAAATGTTCATTTTTTAATTGAAATAAAAAAAAAACAATTTTTTTATTTATTTATTATATTTATATCATTCTTTATTAAAATAAATAAAAATTCTTCATTTATTTATTATATTTATAGTATACTTTATTAAAATAAATAAAAATTCTTTATTTATTTATTATACATTTATATGATTGTTTATAAAAATAAGGAAATATATTTTCTTTATTGGTTTGTAAAGTAAATAACTGTTGATCGTAAAAATCGTATACTCGTTGCACCGGAGTAAAAATAAACGACCAGGGGTTTAGTTTCACTGAAATCGATAAACGTCCGTTTAAAGCTGCTTTCTTCAGGATTGATATGTCCAATTTCGAGAAGTGTTTTCGCGAAGTGAGGGGATGAAGAAAATGAGAGTTTTTCGAAGCTGTTTGGGTTCGCGAGACGTTGTTTACTTTTGTTTGGGTTTATTTAATTTTCTTTGGTTTTGTTTAATTTTGTTTGGGTTTATTTGTTTGTTTGTGTTTGTTTGGGTTTGTATGCTTCGGTTTGTTTGTGTTTTTGGGTTTGCTTGTTTGGGTTTGTTTGGTTTTTTGTGGTTGTTTGGGTTTGCTTGTTTGTGTTTTTGGGTTTGTTTGGTTCTTTTTATGGTTGTTTGGGTTTGCTTGTTTGGTTTTGCTTGTTTGGGTTTATTTATTTATTTTTCTCTGCTTGTTTGGGTTTATTTGTGTGTTTGGGTTTGTATGTTTCGGCTTGATTGTGTTTTTGGGTTTGCTTGTTTGGGTTTGTTAGAATTTATTTGGTTCTTTTTTTGGAATTGTTTGAATTTTTAGGGTTTATCTAGTCTTTTTATGGTTGTTTGGGTTTGTTTGTTTGGTTTTGCTTGTTTGGATTTATTTATTTATTTTTCTCTGCTTGTTTGGGTTTATTTGTGCGTTTGGGTTTGTATGTTTCGGTTTGTTTGTGTTTTTGGGTTTGTATGTTTCGGCTTGATTGTGTTTTTGGGTTTGCTTGTTTGGGTTTCTTTGGATTTATTTGATTCTTTCTTTGGAATTGTTTGAATTTTTAGGGTTTGTCTAGTCTTTTTACGGTTGTTTGGGTTTGTTTGTTTGGTTTTGCTTGTTTGGGTTTTTTCTCTGCTTGTTTGGGTTTGTATTTTTCGGTTTGTTTGTGTATTTGGGTTGCTTGTTTGGGTTTGTTTGGGTTGCTTGTTGGGTTTGTTTGTTTGGATTTGTATTTGTTTGGGTTTTAATTTTCAATTGTTTCAACATCCATAATTTTGGATCTTATCAGCCACCAAAATAGCTTCCCTCTTAACCGTTAATACTAATTGACAAATATTGTCTCGTCTTTTCTTCATTTTGAATAGACACTAAATTGTAGTCGCCTCTCCCATTAATTTATATTCTAACGGCTGGAGAGTTCCCGCTGAAAAGCTCGCGCAATTGCCGCATCTCGTCAACACGTCGTAAGGTTTCTGATCTGATGTAAATTTGAGGTTAGCCACCGAGGTACAAGCCATGGACGAGAATTACGAGTGGAAGAATAAGGGTGAGCAAATGGGAGCATCTGCGTGTCTGGGCGGGCAGGCCTGACGGAAAAGAGGATTGAATGTACCGGAAGTGGAAGAGGGACGAAAGGGGAGCGAACACCTTTTCAATTTACATCGTTGGGAAAAGCTCTCGAGCCTCGTTCCCAAAACATGCAACGCTCCTCCAAAAACACGATCGTTACGCGACTCGAAAAAACACTTTTTCAAAATTCAAAATTCGTAGAGCATTTTTTATATTTCCCTATCCATTCCCTAACTCAATGGTGAAAATCACTTTTTTGGTAATAATATTCTAAAAAGTAATTTTGGAACACAGCAGCCCGAAAAAAAAGCTTCAAAAATGGTGATTTTGAAAAAAATATTTATGTAAATATATATTCTAAAATCGCCATTCTAAAAAGTAACGAAGTGATAATATTTCTCGAATGGTATTGTAAAAAAAATTAGAATTATTTGTTCTCAAATGGTGTCTTCCAAGTTATAAGTTCAAATTTATTAATAATATAAAATCAATAAAATTGATGATAAATATTTAAATGTTTACATGACCTTCTCCTATCGAATTGAAAATTAAAATTAAAATGCTCGAATTAAAAAACAGGCTGACTCGTGAATTACCCTTTCGGAATGATATTCTAAAAAAAAATTTTCAAATATTCCAAAATGTAATTTTCAAATAATAAAATGCAAATTATTGATTCCTATTTATAATTATACTTAATAATTGACTGATGAGTAATTTGTTAATAATAATAGTTTAATTTATTATATAAAAAGTTCGAGTAGTAAACAATTCCTTTTTTGGATGGTTTTTTTTTCAAAAAGGAATTTACAAAATTTACAAATTAAAAAATCAAATGTTAGCAAAAAATCGAAGATAATTATTAAGGGGGAGTGAGAGACCGTTTCGCTCCCGGAAATCGAAAAATTGTGAAAAATTGTTCTCTCCGCGGAAGTCAAATGAATATAACCGAATCGTCGATGACACGAACTGCAAACTCGGCTCAATTATCCAATCATGTGCGCCCAACAGTTCGTTACCCGAGCGAGAACTTCTATTGTATTTCATCGAGTTTGCTGTAGCTTTTCAGGCCACCCGTGTGTACCGTTTATATTCCGAGGGAGGAAGGGTGGGGGGGGGGGAGGGCCATTGAGTTTATACTCGTTTGATCGAACAAAGTGGATACGCGAATTTGACAATTACGAAATCAGCCCTCATTTATCGTGATGAGAAAACTGAAAGCAAAAACCACGATCAACTAAAGTTTAGTGACTTTAGCGGATATCGATGTTCAAAAAAAAAATCTAGTTCTCAAAAGTCGTTTTTTTTATTTTCAATGATTTTTTTAAATATAAAAAAATATATAATTTTGTATGACAATGAAAATAAAAAAATTGAAACAAGGTTTTTTGTTTCTTCCAATTTCAAGTTTTACCATTTTTTATGTGTTTCAGTATCAATTTTTGAAAATTTTTTTTTTTTGTTTTTGCTCTATTTTTATTTTGGCTGATTTTTGTTTTTCACTCTAATTTTTGTAATTATCAATTTCCTTCTACATAAATTTACGCAATGCTTTATTTCTTTGAATTTTTAATTTCGTAATTTTTTTATTTCCTTCGTAATCAATTTTCTTCATTTTTTATTTCTTTCAATTTCAATATTCTAAATTTGTCTATTTCCTTTAATATCATTTTCTGCAACTTTTCGTTTCTCTCGACAGGAAAATTTTCAATTTATCAATTCTTCCCTATTTCTCAATATTGTTTACCATTCGTTTGGGTTTGTTTGGGTTCGTTTGAGCGCCTGATTGCGATAGATTTATTTGTTTTCCTATCTCGTTATCTCGAATCGAGAAATCAATTTATTTTGTATGCTCTTCCTACACACGAAAAAGAGGGGGTTGGTCAAATGTCTCGTTTACTCGGTAGCTCGAGGGATCCCTCAATTTTGTTTGACCAAGGGAAGGAAAGGTTGAAGAACCTGCCGGGGTTTGCATATCGCAACAACGATGTAGAATATTGCCCCGAGGAAAGCGAAATTGTTGAACAACGTTGCGATAAGAGAGACCAGCGAGAAAAGCTTTCTCGTGATGCCCTAAAGGGCCTGCCTTTCATTTCATCCAACCGCGTCGGTGTAACGTTACATTTTCCATAATCCTGTTTCCTTTACGCTCAGCTTGTCAACTTTCATGAGGGTTTCAATTTTGAGTCACGACACGAGCGTCAAAATTTTTTTTCAATTCTTTTTTTCAATTTATCCTCATTTTATATTCAATTTATCACCATTTTACCCTCAATTTATACCCATTTTATCCTCAATTTATTCCTATTTTATCCTTTCATTTCCCCCTATCTTATCCTTTATTTATGTTCATTTTATCCGTTATTTAGCCCCATTTTGTCCTGTATTAATACTCATTTTATCCTATATTTATCCTCATTTTATCCTCATTTTATCCTATATTTATCCTCATTTTATCCTCATTTTATCCTATATTTATCCTCATTTTATCCTCATTTTATCCTATATTTATGCCCATTTTATCCTCATTTTATCCTATATTTATGCCCATTTTATCCTCATTTTATCCTATATTTATGCCCTTTTGCCCATTTTATTTTTCGCGAATAAAAAATTGTAATAAATTGGCGTTCCGATCTGGAAGAATACTTTTACGTTCTGGTTTCCGAGGTCGATGAAATCGTTGAGGAATAATGATCCTGTCTCGCACTCGAAATCGTAATCGAGAAATTCCAGAACTCTCTCGAGATAGAGGCGTTGCTGAAATTTTTTTGTATTCAAAGAGTGTTGGCGAAACAGTTGATAATTTAAATGAGACTTTTTCCACAACGTTTCCTTTTTCCATTTATCTTCTTTCATCCTGTGTCCTTTCATTGCGTCTGGTCTTCTTTTTTTTTTCTTTTCTCATTTTTTCTTTTTTTCTTTTTTTCTTGATGGTTAAACACGCGGTTCTCGCGTCCGTCTTTGCTCCTCGTCGTGTTTCATGAATTGTCCATTGAGCTCTCGAGCTTACCAAAGACTTCAGAGCCAAGCCACACGGCATATAAAAAAAGGTAGCTCACTGTGGAGCTGACGACAGCTCCCACGAGAAAAGGAGACGCGATAATAAATGCTTCTTGTGGCCCAATCGTCCTCTCTCTCTCTCTCTCTATATCCCTCTCTGTCCCTCCTGCCCTCTTTTAGATTTTTTTCATATTTAATATTAAATTATATATTTTTAAATATTTTCTCATTTTTTTTTATGTTTCATGAATATATAATTATTTTCTGTAAAATTACTTTTTTTTCCTTTTTTTTTCGTTCTTTATAATTGCCAAATCGTTATTGGTGAAAAATTGGTAAATTATTGGTAAATTATTGGTAAATTGTTGGTAAATTATTGGTGAACAAATTCATAAAAAATAGTTTGAAAAATGGTAAGTAACAAATGATTATAAATGGTGAACAAAAATTCGTAAATGAATCGTGACAAAAATTTGTAAATAATTTGTCAAGAAGAATGGGTAAAAAATTTATAAACAAAAAATTGGTATTGGTAGATAATAAAAAAAACCATCAAAAATTCTTGAAAATTTCGGAAAAAAAAATCCGAAGAGAAGTCAAAAGAGAACGGGGGAAAAAAGTGCAATACAGAATTCATCCGAACTTGGAAGTGGGCGAAATGGAGTGCTCGCGAGGGCAGAAAACGAACGTTAATTAATGTGCCACCGGATGATATCTAGGATACGAAAGAAATGTGCTCGTTGATTATACGGGCCGGAACAAAAAAGGGCACGGATGAAAAGAACCAAAAGTTGAATAGGCCGATCGGGTAATCGTACCGTTAATTCGGAAGGGTTAAAGGGAAAAATGGGCTTTGTTGAGCCCTTCGTGGCTACCGCCCTTTGTATAAATGGCAATTAAAACGCGGGTCAATTAAAACGACCGTTCCATTTCGCGAAACTAATCGCTCCTTTTTACTCGCAAACATAAAGCGACAAAAAAAAAATTATAAACGTGTTAGGATTTTTCATTTGAATGTCCAAAAAAAAAAAAAAAAACGAAATGCACAAAGAAACAAAAATAATAATCGAAACATATTTTGCAAATTGAGTACATTCTCAAAAACGTAATAATATTTATTAATTAAAAGTAAATAATATTTATTTTATATTATTTATTATTATTATAGTAAATACAATATTAGATTAAATTAAATTACATTTGAACGCAATAATAGTAATAATAATAATAAGAAGAAGAAGAATAATAATAATGATGATGATGATAATTAATATAAAATAAAATATCATTAATTCAAATTTAATTTCATATTTTATCAATTGAATTAATACATTATAAAAAATTATTATTTTTCTTACTGTTATATATAACTATTATATAATATTATCACATAATGATAACTTTACTATTACATTTAACCTTCACCATTACTATTTACATTTAAAAATAATAAAATAAAAAAATTATCAAACAATGAGAAAAAAACGAGAAATACGAGTAGATGGTACATACGTATGGGAAAAGTGGTGCAATGTCAGGAAAGATGGTCGAGTCGTAATAGAGTGCGAAAAAAAATAGTTATAGTTGAGGAGGGGAGGGAGTGGAAAAAAAGTTGGAGGGAACGAAAGGTGGCCAGTAGTAAAGAGCCGTTGTAGTCAGGCAACGCTAGCAGCGGGTACAGTTGATGTTCCGTTCGGATCAATACGGAGCGTTGCGGCATCGTACGCTATATAGAACTCAGTCACGTGGTTTAAGCTTATCCTCCATACCACCGAGCACTTCAACTATACTTTTAATCCGCTTTTCTCTTATAGTCAGATCCCCCCCCTCCCCCTCCTCCGCTCTCACTCGTTCGGCCCGTTTCTTCATTTGCTTCTTTATACCAACATTTAACTTCCACTTCGTTCTGTAGATCTTACCACTCTGGACAAACACTTGGACACCAGTCAGGTTAGGAGAAAATCGACGTTTTTTCTTTTTCTTCGCATATTTTTAGTTTTTTTATTTTTTTATTTTTTCACTCATTTTTTCTTTCGAGGGTTTCCGTTTTTTTGGGTTTAAGAAATTTCTGGTGACATTTTTTATTTATAGGGATTTTATTACATTTTTGTGTCAATTTGAAAATTGTTTTGGTTTTCTTCGTGTTTAGAATTTTTTTTCTTTTTTTGGTTTGAGAGTTTTGGTTTTTTGGATTGTCGAAAATTCTGGTGACTTTTTTTATTTATAGGATTTTATTCAATTTTTTTAAGTTGAAAATTGTTTTGGTTTTTGTTCATATCTTTGCGTTTCGTATTTTTTTAAATTCATTTTTTCGTTTGAAAGTTTTGATTTTTGGAGGGTTGCGAAACTTCTGGTTAAATACCTATATTAATAGAGATTTTTTTTTAAACTTTTTTCAATTTACGAATTTTGTTTTGTCATTATTCTTTTTTTCATATTTTTACGTTTTTGAATTCTGAATTAATTTTATTGTTTTTTCTTTGTGAAAGAAAATTTTTGGGGAAATATTCGTATTTATAGGGATTTTTTTCAACAAAAAGAAAAATTCTTTTTTTTTCAATGAAAAGAAAAATTCTTTTTTTTTTCAATAAAAAGAAAAATTCATTTTTTTTTCAATAAGAAGACAAAATTTTTTTTTTCAATGAAAAGAAAAATTAATTTTTTTTCAAGAAAAAGAAAAATTCTTATTTTTTCAATGAAAAGAAAAATTCATGTTCTTTTCAATGAAAAGAAAGATTCACTTTTTTTTCAATAAAAAGAAAAATTCTTTTTTTTTTCAATAAAAAGAAGTAATATTTTTTCTCGATTAAAAAGACATAGAAAAATAAATTGGACAATAAAAATGAGGATCGCATGACGACTTGATTCAAGGGTCAATTGAGGTGACCCTTAACCTCCGAGATACCCGTTACCAATGAGAAAGCACGTCCTTATGAGACGAGAGGGCAAGAAACGAAACGAGGGCTGTATAATGACGAGAGATGAGAAAGTGGGCCTCCCCCCACCCCCTTGACGTCTGCAGAAGCTGCGGTGAGCTCGCGATAATGAAATTTTTCCAACATCGTGTTCGGCTCGCCGGAGGTCATCTCTTGCATTTTCAAACCGTTCCTTCGCGTATGCCCATAAATAAAAGTACCCACATGCCCGAAACAGAACGAGAAAATGAAATATTTTTCCGAGGTCGGAAAACATAAAATCGCGAAAAACGAAAAAAAAAAATCTCATATTGAGGACTCGAATCGAAAGTTAGAAAATCGGATGAAACCAAAATTAAGAAGGAGCTCGGGTCCTTGGAACGCGAAAATATATTTTCCTTTCCCATTTTTTACATTTTTTTTTTTGGGAATTTAAAAAAAATTTTTACAATTAAATTAATTTTTACAAAATAAACAAGAAATTTTGTTTTTATTATTTTGTTTCGGTTTGTTTGGGTTTATTGAAAAAAATGTTCCAATTGTTGATGCGAATTTTCTCAAAATATTTATTGTTAAATCATTAAAAAAAATATTAAAAAAGAAAGCGTAAAAAAAAAGTTAAATATTTTGTTAAATAGTTAAATATTTTTGTTCAATAAAATATTTAATTCGCGTTCTAGGATATTTTTAATTTTTTTTTGTCATCAAAATTGTTACCTTTTTCGCGTAGAATAAAAAAACAAAAATTCTAAATAAAAATATTTAAATTGTTGTTGAAAAAAAAAGTAAAAAATTTCATCAATCAGCCTAAATAATGGATAATGACTCGATCGGTGATCGAGATATTTTTAAAGAAAGAGGAGATCCGTATAACTGTGTGGAAACGTCGGTCTATTGATACTTTACTCGATTAGTTGGAAACTACACGCACCGTCGATTCCCAAGGCGAACGGCAACCGCTTAACTCTACGGTTTACTTGGGTGTAAAATAATCGACAAAGAAAAAGCTTTTCGTGCAAAAGCATAGCGACACGCACACACACACACAGACACAGACGAGCGCAGGAAATAAAAATGTCCGAGGTCACGAAAAAAAAAAAAAGCGACAGTTTTCCATTCGGACGAAATGACTAAAAATAGTGTCAATCGTAATCAGAAATTTTTTACATCAAACATCGTTGTAACCAAATTTTCGTTTTGTAACCAAATTTTCGTTTTTAAACTTCAAATTAGCGAAAATATTTCTTTTTGGAATTTTAATTGACAATTTTTCAATTATGCGTTGGAAATAATTGATTCAATGTAAATTGATTAATGTAATAATTGATCTGGCAATAATTGATAACGAAAAAGATTTTCAATTAAGTTGTAAAAATAATTGAAATAAAATCAATTATTTCGATTCTTTACCTAATAATTGATCCATCAATAATTGAAAATAATTGAAATCAATTATGTCGATTTATAATAATCGATCCCACAATAATTGATATTAAACAAGAATGTCAACAGTGTTGAAAATAATTGCTAGAAAATCAATTCCTTCGATCGTCCATTTAATAATTAACCCTTCAATTATCAATACTCAACAAAATTGATAACCAATAAAAACCTGCCCAACCAATTAATCATAATAACAATCCAACGATATTCATAAACATCTCCAATAAAAACCATAATAAATAAATTAAAAAAAAAAAACTAAATTGAATAGCAATAAACAAATTTTCACAGCCGTCCAATTCAACGAGTACCAAACCCAAACAAACCCAAACAATTTTTGGAACCAGTAAACCTTGGAACCCCTCGACATTTCAGACAAAAAATTTTACAATAAAATATATATTTTACAACGGAGCAATAATTAAAATCAACGAATCCCCCGAATGGGTTTTCGATCGATCCAATTCGAGGTTTGTTATTCTCATTACGTAAGGGACTGAATCGAGCTCGTTTGCATTTCCATTTTCGTTCTCATTTATTCACTCCCTTTTACCCCCCCCCCCCCTCCCCTCGTCGTCGAGTTCTCCAATTTCTGGTCTCTCTTTTGGTTCGTCCTGGTCCTCTTCTTGGCCCAGAATAGAGCATCCAACAGGAAACTGGATTTTACGTGCTCCAGGCACGATTTAAAATTCAAAAGGCACACTAGTGGTGGAAGGTACGTGTCGATACAGACGAGGGAAAAATTTACGTTCGTTGGTATCATTGGCTGGTGGAATACGAGTGGATAAAACGAAAATTGAAGATTCGAGGGAAGATGAAATACAGAGTCAATATGGAGAATCCAGATGAGGTTCGATTTCTTTTTATTTGAGTGTAGAGGTGAACACACATAGATACAGGAATGCACAGATAACCTTTATTCTGATACCACGTAGTGCATTATGCAATAACGTGAATTTCAGTACATCGGTAGCGAGAAATCGATATGGAATCGGTGATCCAGTTCGGAAACGAGGAACCTTCATTTTTCATTGACCCCTTTTTTTTTTAACGAGTAATAACCACCAAATGCACAAAAAAAAAACAAGGCTTTTTTTATGGTTTTTTTTAGAGGACATTTGAGATGAAAAGTATATAAATAATATATCATTGGATTAAGCAAATTTTTAGAAATGATTGACAAATTAAATAAAAACAAGGAACAAAATATGAAAAAAGATTGATGAATAAAATGATAAACTATTTGTTTTCTTCGTAAAAACAAAAAACAAAATTATAAATAAAATTACGAAAAATGACAATCTTTCGTGGTTAAAAGTGTGCTATTTTTTTTTTTTAGTATTAGTTCAATATTTCTTTATTATATTTTATTTTTATTTATTTTAACAAGAATTATTTCATATATTTTTTATTTTATAATTTATTTTTGATTATTGGAAAAAAAGAATTTTTCAAATTATTATAAAAATGAATGAAATGTCTTACCTTAACGTTATAAGTGTGGCTGGTTCCAACGGACGAGGCAGATTGCTGCTGTTCGTTGTTCTGTGCCTTTTCAACTTTCGCACTCTCGCATTCTCGTTTCACCCTCAAACTAGCCCTTTGGCTCGATTTTGTTTTTTCATATAAAGTCTCCTGTCGATACGAACACTCGGGAGATCCTTTTGCACTTTTGAGCTCTCGCAACGATTATTTTACATATCACGAAATTCGCACTGGTTTTTCACTGTTGAGCCTGAAACAAAAAAGAGGAACCTTCATTTTTCATGGACTCTTTTTTAAAAATTTTGTTTTTAATTTCCACTGCAGAAATTTAATTAGGCTACATTTCAGTATAGTGAATATTTTTCGTAAAAAAATACTATTTTCATTCAATCATTGTTTGGGTTTGTTTGGGTTAAAATGTGTGTGTTTTTTTTTCTTTTTTCACGAATGAGGGAAAACCGGAAGTGAGTAAAAAAGGCAAAAAGAAAGTTTAATTTTTTGGGTTTGTTTGGGTTAAAATGTGTGTTTTCATGAATTTATTTTTTCACGAATGAGGGAAAACCGGAAGTGAGTAAAAAAGGCAAAAAGAAAAAAAATTGTTTGGGTTTGTTTGGGTAAAAAGTGTGTTTTCATGAATTTTTTTTTCACGAATGAGGGAAAACCGGAAGTGAGTAAAAAAGGCAAAGAGAAAAAAAAATTGTTTGGGTTTGTTTGGGTTAAAAGTGTGTTTTCATGAATTTTTTTTTTCACGAATGAGGGAAAACCGGAAGTGAGTAAAAAAGGGAAAAAAAAAATAAAATTGTTTGCGGAAGATGTCATCGGAGGAAATTTAAGACGGCTGTGTCTCGTAGGATCGTTTTTCCGGGTATGAAATCGGTCAAAGCCGGATGTAGGGTGACGGGGGCTTCGGTGGATCGCGGCTCGGATTACTCCGAGATTATCCGTGCGACCGAGCAAAATGCCATCCGCCAGGATGTCGCCCTGTAAATCCCTGCGGTTCGGCACAGCCAGACATACCTTCTCAGCAATCTTTCCGATGTAAAACCGATGTTCCGACATACACGGAAAAGGGCTTTTCTTCTCGAGGGTTCAAAGGAAAAAATTAAAGGGCGCCAAGGGAAAAATGAAGGAAAAAAAAATAAAAATAAACTCGTGTTTGCCAGAGCTTTTTCAAAGCCTCTCAAAAAATCTTCGATCGAAAAATTTCTATTTATAATATTTATAAAATTTATAAATATTAAAAAAAACATTTCTATTCATTAAAAAAAAAGAATTATTTTTTTTTTAATTCATTAAAAAAAAAGAATTATTTTTTTTAATGTCATACTTATAATATTTATAAATATTTAAAAAGAAATTATATTTATAATATTTATAGATAGATTTAAAAATATTTCTTTTTAATTACAAGTAATTTTAATTAAAAGGAAAACATGTTATTTAAAAAATTCTTTTTAAAATTTACTTATCTCTTTCTCTATTCATTTTTTTTCTCTCTTATATCCTTATTTTCATATTCTTTTGTAAATTCAATTTTCTGATTTTTTTTTCGTACATAATACGTAATTCTTAATCGAATAAATGAATAAGCTAGTCAAGTAAAACGAAGTGAAATTTCTGAAAACACGAATTTTCATAAACTCGACTTTAGAGCTCATTAGAGTTTTGGCATTTTGTATAATTTTCCATATTAATTGATTTTTAATTTTTTATATTTATAAAATATTATTAAAATCTCGATATGGTTTATATATTTTATATTTTATATTTTTATATTATTACGTTAATATATTTATATTAAATCGTATATATTGAATATTAATGAATATTTTTATAAATTTTCGTATTTGGAGACACAATGCAAAATTGAAAACCAGAAAACGAGAGATTCGATCGAAACCACAAAAATTCATAAATTCCCCCGGCTTTTTCGGCTCGAAATAAAAACCCGATAAACGTTCAATTGTACTCGGTCATTTCGAAGTAATTCGCGAGTACGTGTGTCTCACACACAGGAACGTTTAAATGTATATCGATAGGCCAAGCACTCCCCCATTCAATTCGGTCTTCCACAGAGCTTTTCGTAACCTATTTTAGGCTCTTGTGATCGATTGACGACGGATCCAATATTCGTTTCATTTCGGCAAGACCACGCGTCACTGAGCTCTCAATCTTCCTCTCTTCCGTTTTCCCTTCGTATCTCGACTCTTAATAGGCTCTTCGCCTGACCAGACAACCTCATATAAACTCGATCGGATAAAACGATAAACCCATCCAAACGTTTTTTCGACCCGGAAATCGAATTTTTTAAAAACACATTCAAATTGCATTTTTTATCGTGGAATTTCATTTTAAAAAAATCTCTATTCAGATAAGAGCTTCCATCTAATATTAATTATCATTTTTTTAAATTTCGGTTTTTAGGACATTTTTATTTTTTATTTTCATTTTTTTAAGTCGAATTTGTCTAATAATTAATTATATTTAATATTTAATTTGATTAATTAATTTTATTATTTTCTTATTATTATTATTATTATTACATACAATAAAATAATAATAATGATAAGGAATATAACAATAAATTTTATTAAATATATTTTTTACAAATTTTATTAAAAAATATAGAAATTTCGAAAATAAAAAAATTAATAATAAATAATACAGCTAAAAATTCTAATGCCATATTATTTTTTACGTTTATCAGGAAATTATTGAACTTCATTTCAGTCAAATTCGTAGTCCAATTTAACTCGAAGCTGAGATGAAGCATGTCAGAATTTATTCGCTAACTGAAAATTCCTGGAAAGGTCCATCGTGCATTGCATCGTGTCTGCCTCTTCCCGAAATCATCGTATGGCCTTTAAGGCCTTTTGATATCAGGACGTCATCTCTTCTATATCCTGTCTATTTACATCCTATTTCCGGGTGTCCTTCGATACCCTCAAGTGGACATCGTGTGATTGAAGGTTGGATGGTTATGGGCCGGCCAATATATTTTTTTGTTGCTAATTATTATTATTTAAATTTTTTTTAAAGACAATAATAAAAAATAGTACAAAGAAAGAAAAAAAAACCAGTAAAACTAAAAATAATAAACTGAATCATAATATAAATGATTTTCATTTAAATATATATATTTTTTAATTTTTTAAATATATTTAATTTGAATTTAATAAATTAAATGAATAATTTAATAAATATTAAATTTATTTAATATATATATATAAGTAAATATAAACTGAACCATAATACTAACAATAATAATTATACAGAGAAATCTTAACCCAAACAAACCCAAACAAAAAATAAAAACCACAAAATAACCCAAACAAATGAAAAAAAAAAAAACATCTAAAAAAACGACACGAAACATTTGAACCCGAAGTCGATTCAAATATAATTCTCCTCGGATCTCCTCATCTAGAGGATAATCAGCAAGAGAGAGACGAAGATTACCAAAGATTGATACGCAAATTGCAGAGTGGGAATGCGTGAAAGAAGAAGGTTGACTAGGTAGCCACCACACGTGAGAGCACACGGCTCATCGATCGTTCAGCTATTTTTGCGTTCTGACCCTGTTTGCATAAGAGTGAGAATAATAGCCCGCGTGTGTGCGCCCCTGGGTTGTGGGCCCCCCCCCCCCCCCCCCCGCCTCCTTCCCCCTCCTCCTCCTTTCCCGACAACAATGCACTTCACTTATCGGGTTGGTGCAATCGACGCCGACAAACGGTAAGGCCCCTTCTGTTTGCCCTAGTGCCTCCCTTTTTTTCCTTTCTTTCTTTCTTCATTTCTCTTTTTTTTTTAAATTTTTTTTCTTTCTTTCTTTATTTCTCTGTTTTTTCTTTTCTTTTTTTCTTTCTTTCTTTATTTCTCTTTTTTTTCTTTCTTTCTTCATTTCTCTTTTTTTTCTTTTCTTTTTTTCTTTCTTTCTTTATTTCTCTTTTTTTTCTTTTCTTTTTTTCTTTCTTTCTTCATTTCTCTTTTTTTTTCTTTTCTTTTTTTTCTTTCTTTCTTCATTTCTCTTTTTTATTTTTAATTTTTTCTATTTTTATTTTTTTTTCTACCCTCGTCGTGAATTCCCTTCCGGTAAGAAATCCCAAAAAGTTACGAGTTACAGAGGTACTTTGGTGTTTTACCTCGAGGCCAAGATTACAACGATTAACGAAATTAACGAGACTGCTAATTTTGTTTTTTTTTTTGCCCCCCTGCCGTTGGTCGACTCTGATCTCTCGGTCTTTTATCGTGTTTTTTTTTGTTTTTTTTTTTTTAGGGTGAGTTGCCAAGAGATTAAACCGCGAACGAATTATCTTCTGTGTTTGTGTGTTTTTTTCTGTTTTTTGCTCTTTTTTCGTTCGGGGGTTGGAGGGTGTTTATGGTCACGAGGAATTCAGGACTCGAGGTAAGAATCGTAAAAACTGATGGGGGAGAAGGTTCGGATGCACATTGATGGGTAATTAGGTTATTGGTTTTTTTTTCGTTTTTTTTTTTTTTTGGTAGTTGATTGGGATTGGGATCGTTAGGATTTTTTATGTTTAATGGGCACTTTGGTTATGAGAATAATAGTCGAAAAACGTGTTTACGTTTTTATTTTACTTGTTCGTTGATAACGGTAAATTGTTATCGGATTTGTTACGAGTTGATGTTCAGTGTTCCTGAAAAGAGAAAAATCATTCAAATTTCTTTTTTTTTTTGGGTCTACACTTGAAAATTGCCACAAAATTTAATTGCTATTTAAATACAATTTAAAATTGTTTTTCTTATTTTCATACAACATAATATAAATGAACAACAATAAATGAAAATAAATTCGTATAATAATAAATATAAAATAGATATAAATTAAATACTCAAAATTCTACATACATACTCAAATACATTCCTTCTCAAAGCCTATCCTTCTTCATTATTATTATTATTATTATTTTCGTTCAAGCACCAAAGCTTTTGGGAATTCGTTCAATCCTTTTAATTGAATTTAAAGTACGACGCAACGGAAGATCGAGAGAAGCAAAGGGGGGCTCGCTCAGAGCTCGCACATGTTAACGAAAAAAAAAAAAAAGAAAGAAAGAAAGAAAGAAATAAAATATACAACAAAATCTCGTACGGGGATCGATAAATGTAAGAATAGACACGTGCATACAGACAGGTGCATATATATTTTTTTTATCCCTGCACAG
>JAPYZJ010005433.1:0-11579 GCA_030522765.1 Ophioninae sp. B BG-2022a
TGAGTACTCTCGCCTTTTTCGAGTTCGCGAGGAAGACCGCCGTCTTCGTGGTGAAATCCCTGCCCCCCTCCTTAACCGCGCGTGTCGTCGCCGGCGAACTAGTTGCATAACGAGCCGCGTGGCTCGGTGATAGAATCGATCGGGAAAATCGGTGATACTCGCGTCGGGAAACGCGAAGAATAAAATAATATTTTATATCGGAAATAAAATCAGTGCCGTGACGAGTGCCTCGGTTTTTCGCGTCGGATCGCGCGAGCGCGAAACTGTGTGTCCCGATACCGGATCAGCGGCTTGGCCGCGACCGGCAGCGTGCCGAGTTCTCTCCCCCCCCGTGTGTGAGAGTGAGTGGCGCGTCCCGAAAGGGATTTTTCGGGAAATAGTTAACATTATTTTCGTCTTTCTGTTTTTTTATAATTTGGAGTGTGGTCGTGAGTGAGTGAGTCGGGGAACCCGTCTGTCCCGACCCCTGAGAGAGTCACCCCCCCCCCCTGTCATTTCCCTCGGTTGCCGTTAATCGGCGTGTGTTTCGTTTTTCGGATTGCCTAAGTTCAGGCTGGCGCCCAACATCTTAATTGCGTTTTTTCTTTGTTAAATTCGAGTTTTTCTTTTCCGTTTTTTTTTCTTTGTGACACGGATCGGACTTAGGTCTGGGAATTCCGCGGGTCGGTTTCCCGTGTCTTTTTAATTTTTCGTTTTTTTTTATATCGAATCCCGTTCATTTCTTTATTTTCTTTTGTGTAAATAGCCTTAATTTCCGTTTTTTTTTGGGAAATGATATTTTGTTTTATTATAAAAATTCCTTCTTTTTTGTTTTTGTTGGATCCTCCCCTTTTCCCCAGCCCACCGCCTTGGTAAAACCGCGGATAACCGTTACAAAATATACTGAATAGTTTGAAGTTTCATTGGGTATTCCAAAGGTCTCTAATGCTCACTCGGTTGTTGATGTCACTTTAATTTCCCATGGATTTTCCTTCAGCAGAATGTATAGAAGGTAAGTACAGTTATAATATAATGTTTAGTTTCATAAGACTAACAATCGTGAAGGTATAGTACATAAAAATTTGTCGCCTACAGGGTATTATAGGTTATTAAGACTTAGAATATCAACAAAAAGATAGATTAAATCGTGTGCAACTGCATCGTCGACGTGCGATTTCCACTCCCTACTAACAAGTTAGATTTTTCACGAGAAACTTTTTTGAAGGTAGGTATAGAAGGTAAGTATACGATGTTCACTAAATCACAAGAATGGCATTTCAAAAGAGACTCAACGTTCGGGTGATTAACAATTTATTGATTAGCAAGTCCAGCAGTACATGGGTCGGATAAATCTGATGAAATTGTATTCATCACGATTTTTCGTATTCGTATATTTTAAAACGCGCATAGTTATCGCCCTCGCCCATATAGATGTTACACACGCCGCGCTGCGTTACCGTATTATCATGTATTGGATGAACCGTCGATCAGAATTTTAAAAAGATTTACGTACACTGACTTCATTAAATGCTTGGACCTGCTGTGAAGTTATTGCTTATCCAAGCATATCCAGGCATTAAATGAAGTCACCGTACATACTCTTCATTGTCGAAAATTAGGCATGTGAAACTTTAAGTGGAAAGTGCCTTACAACAAACAACATCAGAAGGCAATATGTCGACTCCCATTGGTTGAAGTACATTTTTTTTTATAACCCATGTTTTTTGGGAATGAGTGCACATTTTCTGGGTGCAATTTTCTATGATTAAAAATGATAACGTCACCGACTATGGGACTCTTCGTTTCATTTGTAAATAAAAAAATCGCATTATTAATCAAATCGTGGCATCATTTATATGAATGTATTTATATCCAACTAATATTTATATACATCTAATATTTGGAAAGCTCTATACAAAAAGAAAATTTGTACCGAGGACCTGATATGTTGCGAAGGTTAAATTTGTTCCACGGACCAAATTTATAGCGAAGGAATGATTTATGGAAAGGAACCTATTTGTAACAGATAGAAAATTTGTACTAAGGACCGTATTTGTAAAAGAGAAAAAATTTGTAGCTAAGGGACACTTTGTTCCATGGACCAAATTTGTACCCAAGATAAAATTTCTATCGAGGACCTGATATGTTATGAAGGGTAAATTCGTTTCATGTGCCAAATTTTTAGCAAAAAGAAAATTTGTATCAAGGACCATATTTGTCCGGAGAGACAATTTGTATCAAGGATGTGACATAGCGAAGAAAAATTGGTAGCGAAAGGAAAATTTGTACCGAAGACCATATTTGCAGTGGAGAGAAAATTTGTATGAAGGATGTGACTTATAGCGAAGAGAAAATTTGTAGCGAAGGGCAAGATTGTACCGAGGACCATATTTATAGTGGAGACAAAATTTGTACCAAGAACCATATTTGTAGCAAAGAGAAAATTTGTACCAGACACCTTCTGTTTCCCATAGGTTTCTTCACTGTGAATAGTTCAAATTCATCGAAATTTAGATTCCTCATGTCAACTACCTGTTTCATAATGCGGTCGCAAGAATTTTCTATTCAAATGGGATATTACTAAGTATGGGATGTATATGCATATTGGTGATATGTGATTGGCTTGTGTAAATGAGTCATAGTCCGTCAGAACAGGACAGAAACAAAACTTTGCGGACGACCATTGTCGCGGGCTATAGTCTTTGTTTAGCGGAAGTTCTGTTGGAGAACGTAGTGAGGTGATGACCCCACTACGTTCGATCGTACTGAATCGCTTCGTGCGCGTTAGCCCATCCCGCGCGCGATTCAATACTCCCCCTCGATTCAGGACGGGATGATTCCGGGACACCGATCTTCGCCAAGCCGAGAAGGTCCAAACACTTCGCGCGTTTCTGCTTCTGAACTCCTTTGGTCAAAACGTCTGCCGCCATGTCTGCGGTAGGTGCGTATACGATCTGGATCTCACCCCTTTCGAGAACTTCGCGTACATACTGATGACGTACGTCGATGTGCTTGCTTCTGTTATGAAAGCCTGGGTTCTCAGCAAGTTTATGGGCTCCGTTGCTGTCGCAGAATATCTTGACGCTTCCGAGTTTCGTAAAGCCAAGTTCAACGAGACGACGTTTTAGATATGTTGCCTCTTTTGTAGCCTCTGATAGGACCGTGTACTCGGCATCGGTCGACGAGAGTGCTACGATCCTCTGTTTCCTAGATTCCCACGAGATCGGGCATCCTGCGAGGATGAAGGCTAAGCCAGTCCGCGTCTACGAATCCCTCGATCGGTCTTCCTGTACGATGCAATCGCAGTCCGACGCTCTGAGTGCCTCGTAGGTACCTTAAGACCCGCTTCGCAGCTATCCAGTGCTCGTTCCTGAAACAACTGTTAAACTGGCTGAGATAGCTGACATCGTAGGAGATGTCCGGACGGGTGCATACGGCTAAATACATGAGCGCTCCGACTAGCTCACGATATAGGAGTTTCTTTTCCTCCGAGCTCGGTTCTTCTGCGCTTATTTCAAGCCTCGTTCCAGGGTCCAGCGGAGTTGATACAGCCTTCGAGTCTTGCATGCCGAAACGTTTCAGAACGTCCTTGATATATGCAGTCTAACGGATTGTAACCTCGTTCTCGCGTTGCGAAATTTCCATGCCGAGGCAATATCTGGTTACCCGTGATCCGTAATGTCGAACACTTTCGACAGATGTCGTCCGAAATTTACGATTTCTTCATTGTTCCGTGACGCGACAAGAATATCATCCACGTACACGCAAATCAACAGCAGACTCTCACCTTCGCCTTTGAAATTGACACAAGGATCTGCAGAAGACTTGTTCGCTCCGTACCTCGCTAGCTTTTTGTCGATCCTTCCATACTAACAACGTCCCACCTGGCGTAGACCGTACAGAGACTTCTTCAGAAGACAGACCTTGTCGCCTTCGTTAAGCTCGTCGAGCATCCTTGAAGCTTTTCTTCCGATCTCGCTACCGCGCAGCTCAGTTGATACGATTTCATCCAGAGCTTCTGCTGCGTACTTCGGTACTTCCATAAATACCTTTTCTTCGAGAATCCCGTGAAGATATGCTGTGGTGATATCGAACTGCTTTACTGTCATGCCGTTCTCCGTGGCAAGCGCTATCATCGTCCTGACAGACCCAATTCGCGCTACAGGTGCGAACGTTTCGTCGAAGTCTATGCCGGGCCGTTGCGCGAACCCCCTTGCAACAAGTCTAGCCTTCCTGCGTACCAAAGTTCCGTCGTGCCCGTACTTGTTCCGCAGCACGATCTTCGCCTTCGGCCGCATCTTGTTCGTTGTCCACTCGTTCATTGGCGTCCTCTTCGTCCTCCTCGTTCCCCACAGGAACTATCAGTTCGATGCCCACAGAATTTTCGTCGTTTAAGTCAAGGTTCTCGACGGAATCCCCGTCCCTCGAAACGACGTCCGGTATTCCGACGAATTTCTCGTCTCGAGCAACGATTATGCGTTTTTCATCCAATAGCCAGATACGATTCGCCTTGGACTCCTCCGAATATCCTCCGAATATGGCTTTCTTCGATCGTAGTTCAAGCTTTCCCCTCGATGGTGTTCGGTCGATAATGAACACCTGAGAACCGAATTCCTGGAAATAGCTTACATTCGGGATTGTTCCTGTCCATTTTTCGTAGGCCGTTTTTCCTTCCAGGCTTCTTGACGGACATCGGTTCCGGATGTAATTCGCGGTATTTATCGCCTCACCCCAGAAAGATGGAGAGGGTCGCGACTGTAACAGGAGACATATTGTTATGTCCATCAAAGTCCGATAACGCCTCTCCGCCACGCCATTTTGTTCGGGCATGTGCGTGACCGTCAATCTTCGGCGAATACCGTGTGCCTTGAGAAAAGTTTCAAAATTATCGTTTAGATACTCCCTTCCGTTGTCCGATTGAAGGAACTGTATTTTGCGTCCATGTCGATTTTCAGCGAAAGACTTGTATTCTTTGAAGGCTTCGAAGACTTCGTCGTTCCGTTTGAGCAAACGCGTCTCGGCACCATCTCGAATAATCGTCAATAAATGTTACGATATACCTCGCTTTCACGTTCGACTCGACGCGCATTGGTCCCATGACGTCGCTGTGTATTATTTCCAGCAACTTCGAATTTCTGGCGGGATTCCTCGGAAATGGCGTTTTGGTCCTTTTTCCGGGGAGACATTTTTCGCAGTTAGATTCCTGCGGCGATTTTTCGAGTTTCATTCCTCGCACCGTACCTTGCCGATAGCATTTGACGAGATCGCGAGTGTTGAGAGGACCCATTTTTCAATGCCATTCGCTCGTCAGATGTCCCTCGTTTACTCGGTTGGTAACGTCGGCTCTCGCGCTGTAAATGTTGTCCGGTTCGCGCACGTAGTACAAACCTTTGTCTCGATCCGCGACCAAAATCGTTTTCCCATTCTTATCGATGACTTCCGCCTTTTTCTTGTCGAAAACGACAATGTGGTCTTTGTCGGTGATCCGCCCGACGGAGAGTAGATTCGTGCGCAGCTCGGGAGCCCGCAGTACGCCACTGACGTTTACATTTTTCGGCCGACCGTCAACATTCGTGGCTATGGTCGTCGAACCTCTCCCTCAAATCGGCGTAGAGGCTATCTCACTCGCGAGTTTCACGCTTCCACCACAGGGCTTGAGAGTGCTTCCGAACTTTGCGTCATCGTTGCCCATGTGTGTTGAACACCCGCTGTCCAGCCACCACTTTTCGTTGGGTCGCGCGACTCTCGCTTCCACGGTTCCGGCGGCGAGTGTACGTTCCGTCTCAACATACAGACTATCCTCGTCCGCCGTGTTGGCGTTGTCGACGCCTTTCTTCGGGGCGAGGCAATCGGCCGCTTTGTGACCGATTTTCTTACAGCGGTGACACTTATACTTAAATGGTTCGCGTTTCGTCCTATTCTCGCACTTGGTCACCTCTTTTTACTCGTTAGCACTTTTATGCATCGCGTTTTGCCGTTTAACCCACTGTCTTTTCGCGAACATTGCGTTGTTCCCGACATCACGCGTTTCGTTTCTTCTCGCATCGTACTCTTCGATGACTTTCACGCGCAACGCTTCAAGATCCGGGCGCTCGTCGCGAGACTCGATCGCGCACCGGAAATTTTCAAATGTCGACGGAAGACTATTAAGCAACATCACTGTTAGCAAGTCGCGATTTATTTCCACTCACTCAGTTTGTCGACTGTATCAAAAAACTTTCGGATGTGTTCGCGCACATCGTCGTTGTCAGCCATCTTGTGTAACGTGAGCTGCTTTAACAGCGTCGCCTTTCGTGCAGGTCCGCTAGATTGATAAATCGATTTTAACTTCGACCACACTTCCTTTGACGTTGTACACCCTTTTATTTGTTTGAGCTCAGACGGCGTAATCGGCAAGACGATGTCGGCTCTCGCTTTTAGATCGTCGTTGGTCCATTTCCTGGCTGCTGCCTCGGACGCCGCGTCACCCGGTATAACTACTGGTTCCGGCTTTTCTCTACTCAGAAAACTCCATCCGTCGTTTTTAATCAGGATCGCCTGCATCTGGATCTTCCACGTGTCAAAATTTTCCTTCGTGAGACCCTCGATGCGCGCAATGTTCGACGCCGTCATGTTTTCCGTTCGCATGGTAACAGGAAATACGGTGACACACTGTTTTCGAACGTTCGTTCACCACACATCAGTTTTTCGTTTTCTACGCTTTATTTCCGTATGCCTGGGCCCATAACCTGTTGGGGAAGGTTTCGTGGATCGGTGGAAAACACGTGTATGTTCACAGAACGATATGATTTATTTAGGACAGTTAATTAATGGAGATATATAAATGTGACGTGGTACGCGATGCATCCAGCAACTCGAGCATGCAAAGACTGAGTTGGTCGACGCCCGAAGAAAAGAAATCTGATGCATCGTCTTATCGCTAAGAGCATTCCGCTCCATCGCCGGTCGGTGATGACCTCACTACGTTCGATCGTACTGAATCGCTTCGTTCGCGTTAGCCCATCCCGCGCGCGGTTTAATAAGTTCACCGGCAGTTGTCATTGTTATCTCGCGCTTTTCCAGTTCAGACGTTTTGTGACATTTTCCCAAATCGATCGTTGCCTTTCACGTTATTTTAATATATACCCTAGTTCGTGTTGTTATTCAATCTAATATATGTAATTGTGTATTTAACTGTAGTGTATAGTCATATTTCATATAGTGTATATATAGTGTGTATATTTATATTTAACATAGTGTATAATATTAATCGTGTAGCTAGTGTATATAATATTCCAACCGAATGGCAGCCCATAGTGCGGAGGCGATTCCTGCTAGCCAGCGAATCAAGGACGGAAGAATTTTTGAAATTAGCAGAAGAGCTCAGTCTGGCGAAATGCAAGTAATTTTTTATCCATGTTTATAGTTTTCCTAATTCACTGCTATCACGATTATCTGGGGTGTAGAACAAAATATTCTTATATTTCCAATACGCTTCACCTAACGTGTAGAACACAAATTCCGTACACTTCGTACGCTTGGTAAATTGTGTATATATTCTGAAAAGGATTGTTTGCGATTATTTATTAACTGCGTGGCCAAACTTTTGACATGCAAGACATTCATGAAAAAAAATAACCGCCTTTGACGATAATTTAATGATTCGTGATAAAATTGATTGTCAAGATTTATTCTTTAATTCCGGTTAAATTAATGAACAAATCGATGAACATGTCAAAATTCATGTTGTAAAAATTTGGCCCGGGTACAGTGACATTGTGGAAGGTAAATGCGGGAAATAGCAGTGCCGTTGTAAACAAAAGATCAGGCGCTGATCCGGGCATGCACCCCATCTCACTCGCACCCGCATAGGCTATTATTCGGGTTTTCGGAAAGGGGAAAGGTAATACCCGACACGTTCGGTGCCGGCCATCTCTCCCCTTTCTCTAGCCGAAGCGGTGAGATGACCAGTTCTCCCACCTTCCATCACTGATTATTTTAAAAAAAGTAGTACATTTTTTTATTTATAAAATTTTTGAGATCAGATGTACCGTAATTAGTCGACTGAGATAATATTGTCATCAGGAAACTAAATTATTTAATTTTTAATAACATATCGTTCCACAACGAAAGATAGCCCTCGAATTCATGGTTGGACATGAAATTCTGAGCCCGATGATATAAGCATGCCCAAACAAGCCATACCCAAACAAACTCAAAGACGGAAGCAAAACCTACATTTGCGCTGATTAGCGAGCTTGGTACAGTTTTTCTCCTCTCAATATTGCATTTAACGCTAAAAATATACGACTTCGAAAAATGTACGCAATGCAACGGCTATAAGGGGCCAGAGAAAATGTCACGACGATGAAAATTTTCATAAATTTACACTGACGTAGCCAAAGTTTTTGGGAACATTTTTTTAATAATTTCTGGTCGGGTCTCTGATGAGAGGAGAGCGGGGCGGGACAGTCTCTGTGAGGAAAGTATGGCGTTTAAAATTATCTATCGAGTAATAACATTTATTTACCTTTCCATTTTCAATAATCTACAATTTTTTCAAAATAAAAAATGTGCAATCTGAACTCACAGAATTATCTTCGGTTAAGTTGTTGTTTCTCAAGGCCCGCAGAATTTGAGACCAAATATTAAACATAAACATTCGAAACTATCAGAACAAAAAAAGATAAGACAGCTAACATAAGGTAAGAGACGTGATTTTCATTTTTTGCGTTGAAAAACAAGTTGAAAACCTTCAATGTTTTTCAAATATTTGGTGTATATATTTTTTATATATTTTTAATATTTGGTTTGAGTGAAGGAAGGGAGGGGGTGCGCTCCACTAGCGGATCGTGGTGTTTAAAGTAATAGATCAAGGAAAAAACTTTGTTTACCTCTTGATTTGTAATTAGCTACGTGGTTTCAGAATAGAAATATTTGTTCTAGAATTTAACATTTCCTTGAAGTAAGACTTAAAAAATGACTCACTGGAGAGTTTTTACACTAGACGCAAAAATTAAGGGATAGAATAAAAATATCAAACTTTGCCACTTTTCCAAAGGCTGTAACTTTGTAAAAAATGGTCGAAAAACGTTTTAAAAAAAAAGGAAATTGTAGCCCCCAGTTTCGAGTTTTCGGATCTGGGGTCAACATTCTTTTATAATGAGTAGTTTCCGAGAAAACGTCGGAAAACCATCGAAAGAAAATTTTTCGAAATTTTTATTTTTTTAAAAAGGTTTATGGAATTGAATAATTTTTTTGATGGTTCCGCTCGGAGTTCTTTTAGGAAAATTTATCCTCTTAAATTTGAGCGGTGGTTGAGCTCTGTACGATGATTTTTTCCTGAGTTATCAGCGTTCAAAGCAAAAACGGCACTTTTGACTTTAAAAATTGATAGTTCGGGAAATAATGATCGTACAGACAATATAAGGTGGGTTTCGGAAACTCCAAAATATCGCCTATAACACGTTGTTACTTATTTTTTATGAAAAAAATTTTTCATGGCGAAAAGATCGATCAACAAGAAGGTGAATAACGCATATTTAAGGATATATGCCCAACTTTGAATATTTCAGGAAATGGATTGATAAAGGATATAGACTTAGATTTTTCAACCTCAGAGTATCCTTAACAAACCCTGAAAGTTTCAAAGCATTCCAAATTTTCCTTCATTGTGTTCCGAACGATTGAATTTTCCATTTTTGCTAAAAATCCATGAAAAATTCAATTTTTAGCTTTTATTCATTTTTCATGGTTGGACCTTTTTGTTTCATTAATAGCCCGAATTGTTTTTTTTTTAAGTTACTCTGTGTGAAAAAACAAAGAAATGAAAAAAAAAGTTTCTTTTTCTTCTTTTTTTCTTGTTTTTTCACCGAGTAATTTTTTCGAAAATGACAATTCAGGTTATTATTTCACAGTTACTCCGTTTGAAAAAACAAAAAAAAGAAATAAAATTTTTTTCGAAAAATTCTTGTATCGAAATTTTGTTTGCATTTCTTTGTTTTTTTCACACAGAGTAACTTCAAAAAAAATAACAATTCAGGTTATTAATGAGAAAAAAAAGTTCAACCATCAAAAATGAATAAAAGCTAAACAATGCATTTTTCATGGATTTTTAACAAAAACGGAAAATTCAATCGTTCAGAACACAATGAAGGAAAAATCGGAATGCATTGAAATTTTCCGGATTTGTTAAGGATACTCTGAGGTTGAAAAATCTAAGTCTATATCATTTATTAATCTAGTATTTCTCGAAAAATCCCAAGGTTAGCATATATCCTTAAATATGCCTTTTTTCACCTTTTTATTGATGGATCTTTTCGCAATGAAAAAATTCTGTTCATAAAACATAAGTAATGACGTGTTATAGGCGATGTTTCGCAGTTTGCAAAACCCACCTTATATTGTCTGTACGATCATTATTTCCCGAGTTATCAATTTTTACAGTCAAAAGTGCCGTTTTTGCTTTGAACGCTGATAACTCCGAAAAAAATCATCGTATAGAGCTCAATCACCGCTCAAATTGAAGAAGGTAAATATCTCTAAAAGAGCTTTTTAATGGAACCATATAAAAAATGTATTTAAGTCCATGGACCTTTTTAAAAAAGCAGAAAATTTCAAAAATTTTTACCTCGATGGTTTTCCGACGTTTTCTCGGAAACTACTCATGATAAACAATTTTGACCCCAGATCCAAAAACTAGAAACTTGGGGCTACAATTTGATTGTTTTAAAGACGTTTTTCGACCATTTTTCACAAAGTTACAGCCTTTTGAAAAATGGCAAAAAATTTGCTATTTTTTTCTATCCCTCAATTCTTGCGTCTAGTGTATATCGTAAGAAATCTCAATATTAAATTCGAGAGGTTTTGCGTCACATCGACTCTACAGTGAGTGATTTTCCAAGTTTCGTTTATAAACATGTTAAATTTTGAAACAAATGTTTCTATTCTGACATAACGCAGCTAATTACAAATGAAGCGGTAAACAAACTTTCTTCCTTGATATATTATTCTAGACCCCACGATTCTCTAATGGAGCCTCCCCCTCCCTTTCTTCACTTATCAGAGACCTGGCAAAAAATGTACGAAGAAAGTTCAAAACAATAATAAAAAAAAAAATCAGGCTACTGCAGTGTGAATCTATGAAAAATTAGATTCTCTTGATATTTTCTCTGAAACCGCAGAATTAGCGAACTCTCTCTATTCTTTCAAATCATGTCTCTTTTAGCTCAAAATGCAATAATGGAAGAAAAACCCATACTTAAAAAAAAAAGTGTAGGTTTTAATTCCGCCTTCACAAAATTCCACGTCGTCGATGCATTATTGTTTAGAATTAAATTAATCTACATTACGATCGCTATATACAGCGTATAAAAACTATATTTTTTCTTCCAAAAAATAAGTGCCTGACAAAAAATTCTTACAAATTTCGAACAGAGTCTTTGCATGTTCTGAACGTTTATCCAGTTCCCGACAAATTCATCATGACAACCGAAAGCTTAAAGACCACTGGAACGAAAAGGATAGTTTCAAGCTAAAAACTTTCATACGCGAAATGATTCACGTATAATTATTGAAATTCAGTAAAAAGAAATGTAACATTTTTTACGTTTAGTTTCTTC
>JAPYZJ010005434.1:0-11574 GCA_030522765.1 Ophioninae sp. B BG-2022a
ATCTGTCCGCCATGGGAACATTTTTTTTTTGCAGCCTCAACTTTGGCGCCCTCTACGAATTTTTTAGAAAATGCTGGACAAAATAAAAAACAATTCTCCCACTCTATAGGGTTGACCCGATGTTCCGGATAAAAATTTATTGTCAAATCTAGCATAGAAGCGGAGAAAAAAATTTCCGAAAATTCTTCACGTTTTTCGCTTTCTAGACTAGACATCTACCTAAAAGCCAGAAATCCTTTTAGAAGCGTGAAAAATAGGTATTTTTTCGAGATTTTTTTTAAAGGAGATAAAATTATCTAATCATTTTCAAATTTTAACCCAATTTTATTGAAGTATTCAAGTTCGGAAAGATTTTTTTTTTGTTACGATGATACACAAAATGGCGTCGTTATTAAGGGTCTTCGATCGCATATTTTCCGTGACATCGAAAAGTGCTGCAGTTGTCACTCTTTTGCTGTTGATCAGAAAAAGATTTAACATTCGTTTACTGACATATTAAGGGGAAGGATATACCTAAAAAATGATGACAAAGTGCAAAATTGAAAATTTGGGAAGGCTTTTACTCAAAAGTTCGAATTTTCGACCATTTTTTCGACATACTTGATCCCTAAAAAGGTATTTATTTACACGCTACGTTTCAAATTTCAGGTATATCCTTCCGATAATATTACTGAGTATGATCTCCCAAAATTTCATCGAAATCGGTCGATAATTTTTGGAGTTACATCACGAGCAGTTTTTGAAAATGTAGTTTCGAGATAATCGCGTTTAAAGTTTCTGTCTCGCTGTCTTTCCGCTTTACACTATATGCGATAAATCCGCAAATATTCATTATTTCGGGTTTTCCTTTGGTCAGTATATTCTTTGGGTATTATACTTTCGAAATATGTTAAAAAAAACGATTGTTCGAAAATTCTAAAGGGATTTCTGGCCTTAACCAACCGTGCAAATTTCGAAAAATATCTTTCAGAGCTTGAAAAAACGCAAATTGAAGATTGAGGTCCAATGTACGATGCAATAATCGTAGATTAGAGAGAAACTTGTGATTAAAATGGTACAACTGTTGAAAATACTTTGAAAACGTTTTTTTTTTGGAAACTATGCTTTTCGAAACGGTGTATACGGTGTAGACATCCGATTAATGGATTTAAGTAGAAATTTAGTACTTGTACGGTGTACTAGTCGTTTAGCCTTGATCGATGGTTTTCATCCTATTTTTTTTTCTTCATTAGTTATTCATAGTCAAAATGGCTTTTTTCATTGATAGATCGAAAAGGTTAAAAACATTCGATAATTTGTTTGCGTTTATTGAAATACCGTATAAATACCAATGAATATTTTTTCGAAAAAAATATTCATTGAAATAATCATTTTTTTCGAAATTTTACGTTTTTGCCAAAGTCCGGACTGATAGTCTCCGTCGATTTCATCGTCGATGAATCCAAGAGGACGTATTATCTGAATTTTTATCATGCGAGGACCGAGGAAAATACGATTATTCTATAAATTTCTCCGAAGCGAAGAATTCCAAGAATGTCGGAGGTTACTCTCGCCCGAGAACATTCATTGGGTACAGTCGAACGTAAACGCGTGTGTATTTGTATAAACACAGTTGCGTTATCGATCCCCCCACGAGAAGACGATAAAGCGCTGTTACGCCGGAGACAGCGAATTAACGTGTTTGTCAACCCATTTTAACGGAAGAGCAAATTCGACGGATACGTCTGGTGTCTGCAGCGTCTTTCTACTTTTGATCAAACCTGTAGAACGAAAGAGTTCGAAGGAGCGCTTGGTCAACGGTTTTACGAGGTAGGGCCTTCCCCCTCTCTTTTTTCGAAGAACCTGCTCTTCACGGCAGTCCCGGAGACGGACCAACGTTTTTTTTCTTCGTATTTCAAAAATTCTCCGCGAGAGTTCGCCACGCGAGGGAGACATAAAAATTCGTCGAGCCGGCCGCCAGTTGGTTACCTTCGAAAAGTGCATGCTATTTTCTTTTTTTTCTCTTTCTACATGCCTCCTTACGTCGTTCGTTACCGCGTTCCGTAATTCTCGTTCAATTAGAACCACCCGAAGCATTTCGGTCGAGCTTGTTGATCGATGAGCAAACCTCGAAAAATTTACACCGCAGTAACGTTTGCCGAGTTCTTTCACGATTTTGTCATCGCCTCGAGTATCGTCGATGACGTTATACTCCAGGAGCGAAAGTGGGGAAAAAAAAACTTTTTCGGTGAATTTCATTGGATCGCACACTCGACGCGGAGAAACTAATTTTTTTTTTTCGTCTCGTATCATTGTGAACGTTGAGATTGGACATTGGATGACGCATACGTTTTTGGGTTAGAAAAATACGGTTAGGAAAGTGCCCTTAACTGGCGGTAGATGGAAGGTGCGTGTTGTCGTTCCGAGTAATCTTCGATTTCCGACTACGCGAGCTACGACGAGCGAGCAACGCTCGAACGAGAAGTAACCGTCAGTCTTCAACCTTTTTTCGTTGCATAAATAAATCTTGGAAGGTTTCGACTTTTTTTTACCATTTTTCAATAGCTATTCAGAAAACCACTAGTTGATGTCGTGAAATCGATTTAAAGTAGGAATTCACTTGAAAAGCGGAATCTTCAAAGGTACGATTATGTTGCAGTTGTTTGTTGAGGGTGCAAAGGTATATTGCGCAGGGGCGGTTTTCGGCCGGGCTCACTGGGTCAAACTGGAGCCGGAAAATGGGAGGCTGCGGGGAAGCGAAGGGTGGAAGAGTAGGTCAGGGCTGAAGTTTGTCAAGCGGTGTAAGAGTGCAACGAAAAAAAAAAAAAAAATTGTCATCGAACAGTTTTTTAACAGATCGCAATCGCGTCTTATCGGTTCTACACTTCGCGTGGTTTTCTTCGATGTTAATCTCGAAACGAACGCGGACTTGAAACTAATGAAATTTCAAGAAAAAAAATGGACGATTATTGTAAAATTGTAAAAATGAAAAAATGTCTATTTTTTATCAAGTTTTATTATTCTTTTATGACTTACCTTTCGCTGTGCTTCGGCGGCGAATCCAGATTTCGTAGCTCTGTTGCAAGCCATGTTTATTGTATTATATCTTTGTTACGGATAACGTTCGAAAACACACGGTACAATATCGTCGACGGACGGAAATTATCGACTACTCGTATTAGTTTGAGTTCGAGTATCAACACAGGAATTTTCCGAATGTCTCTCGAAAACGAAGTCTCTACCGTACGAAAGACGTTGCTCGACTGGCCGTCATCGGGAGAGTCGCTATCACGATCGGTTACCGCGAGTCGTTTGATCCGCGAGGGAAACGCGCGTTGTTACACTGGTTCGCGAAAGTGACCGTTGAGTCCGCCACAATCGTCAATCGGTCGGTTACGTAGCGAGGATCGTACGAATCGTACACGTTGTAAAATTGATTGCAAGTATGGTAGATCTCATCATTATCGACACGTTTTTATTGCTCGATCGATTTAGAATTTTATGCATCACTAATTTATGTTTCATCATATAACTACGATCGGTAAAAAAATTTGTGAGTGTCGATCTTCGCCGCCTTTTTCCGCAACAATACCGCATCTGCATAAGCATCGAAATCTATTTTATCGTTCGGTCAAGAATTTCGTTGCGTAGTCGCAACTCGTCTAACTTTCCATAAAAGATATCAAAGATTCATTTGACTCTGTGTGTACCGGAAGTCGACAAAATAAAACTAAAATGACTAAAATGTATATGTATCTCAGTCAAAGCACGGAAAAATCGAATCTTCAAAAACTTAATATATTTTTCAATTTTTTTCACGAAAGAGAAAACCACTGTTCCCGATGTCGCTATGAAGATAACTTAACTTAACTTGTGTTTAAGTTAAGTTATGTGTTTAAGTTAAGTTACGTTAAGTTTAACCATGACTGTGGCCTTGTCGCCACATCTTCTCGGGACAGAAATAAAATTATTTGATTGGCCCAACTTGTACTCGGCGACGAATATCAAATTGCATATTGATTTGATTAAAAATCGTAAATTATTATACAAAATGACATAATTATTTAATTAGAAATTATAGAATGCAAACACAAAAGATCCAGCATTGACGTTTCGACGTAAAAATTATTCTTAAAAAATAAATACATGTACTGCGGAATGAACCTCAAATACATCCTTAAAAAAGAAAGCCAATATCTCTCGTCGCTTCGTATATTTCACGTGTTCTTATTTTCAGTACAAATGTGAGAGCCAATTTCGAAAATATGTAGAAAACAGAGTTTACTTATTGCCCCATCCCCAAAGACCCTTGACGAATCCGGTGAGGCCAGCCTGGCTGGTTTTTCCTTGATTACCGATCTTGTCGGTAAGATCGGGAAACTCGACCATGTTGAAGGCTAAATCGAAGAACAAAGGTTTACAGGGAATGGAGCGCATCGGTGGGGGTAGATTGAAAACGTTCGGTTGTTTCGTGACGAGTGACGGATCCTCCCGATACTCGTGCAAACGTTCGAACAAAGGTTTTTTGCTTCTCGTGTGTTTAACCGCGGCGGATTCATCCTCTTGGCCCTCTTCGAGAACGCTGTGAGCGTGAGCTGCGCATTGAGCTCCTTCGATCGAGGCTTCCAATTGTCCGAGATCGTTCTTGAGCCCGTCGGGCAGTAGATAAGCCGTGGTGAGGGCGTCTCTCGCATGGCGAAGAGATCTCTGATAGAGTGCCATCGCTTCGCGCCAACGATGCAAATTCGCGAGCGATTGTGCCATGTAGAAGCATCGAAAAGCGCGATATCCCTTGGTTCTTGCTTCGTGCTCTTTGAGATAATCTTCGTCATCCTGCAACTGGGACATTTCAACCAAATTGTGTAGCGCCGCTTCGTAAAGACGGACGATATCTTGGGGCTTCGCCTTATCCGATTTATCGGCGATTTCGATCAGAGCCAAATTACGCTCAAGGGTTCTCGACAATCTGATGTATTGAAGATAAGCGATGAGATGTTGAATCGAAGCAGCTTTTTCGCCGTCGCGATTCTTAAGGTCGCCCTTGAAAGACTCGCGTACCGCTCCGATCACATCCTTGCAATCGATCAGATGAGCCTCCAAAAGGTCGATCTTCGCTTGGCTCGTAGTCGCCTTCGATAATGTTTGATTCAATTGGGAATCGGCTATTAACAAACCCGCCGCTCGCGGTGGTACCACACCGCAAGACTTTCCTCGCCATGTTATTTCTTCGGCGTTCGATTGTTTCTCACGTGTTTGTGCTATCAAGGCGTCCAAACTTGCGAGCAGCTCACCGCTCAGCTGACCTCTCATCTGCATGAGATCGTCGATCGCTGATGTATCGCCAACGTTGTAAGCGCAGTATCTCAAACTTGGCGATAACTCCTCGACCCGAGCTTTGTAAATTATCTGCTCGAGATCAGGCAGCGCCGTCGCCAGCTCACCGTAAACTACCTGCGCTTTTTTCAAATTCGCCATCGCGTCTTTCCATAGTTGAAGCTCGAACTGGAGCGAGCCCTGCATCCAGGCTACGTACGCTTGCGCCTCCAGCTTTGTCCTTGCGTCACAATTTACGTTCTGCGCAAAATGTACTATTTTTTAGTGAATTCTTTTTTTATAGTCTTACATATAAAAAATAGATAGAACGATCGGGTAATAGATAATGCAGAGAATAGATAAAATAGGCTTTAGCCCTCATTTACTTCATTGCACTTCTTCTCAAATAGGATATTTGCAAATTTATCATGATAATTTATTTCTTCTTTCGACAATCTTATTTCCTGGAAACAAGACGTAATAATCTAGCGTAACAATTTTACTAAAGTTTGCAGTGTTAGAATGAGTTTTGACACAATTATTGTGTATTATAGTTCCAGGAAAAGCGTTTTCCCAGATTTCAGCTATGAACATCCATTAGTCATAGAATGTTGTCTCAAATAAAATAATAATAAAAATAATTTGTCTCAAATAAAATAATAATAAAATAATAATAAAAATAATTTGTCTCAAATAAAATAATAATAAAATAATAATAAAAATAATTATGTAAAATATTTCACATGTAGAAAGGAGGAAAGAAGACTTGGAAAATGTATTTTATTGTTGCGCTTCAGCAAACTATATTGTTTACTGCAATGTTTACCGTTTCCCATAAGTAAAAATCCCTATAAATCACCGAGTCCGATCTACAATAACAATAAGCGAGTGAACTTACTTCTATCAATTCCTGCAACTGCAGAGCATAAGCTGCGGCTTTTCTCAGTCGAGAGATCAAATGAAACTTCTTCCTAGGCTCGGTATTGCATTCGATCCGCAACTGCATGGCGTAACTCCAAGCTCGTTCGGCCATGGTGAGAGGAATTTGAAGAAATTTATCGTCGACGACCATAACGGTGGTGACGTCTCGTTTCTTAAAATGACGACGATCACCTTGCGGCACTTTGAGAACTTTTCGCAAACGGCGCAAGCGTCTCGAACAATAGCCGCGGTAACGCTGATAGTCGCCGTGGCGAAGACCGTGTTGCTGTTGGGCCTCCTTGATGATTTTCAAGACTTTAACGTTCATTAAGGACATACACTGATGCGAGATGATCGAATCGATCCATTGATAAAGGTCAATCGAATGGACATATGGGAAATACGAGTTTGGCGAATGGAAGATTTCTTTTTTTTTTTCCAGGCATTTTGCAATATAACGAGACGACGGAGTAAAGGATACTTTCAAGAGAGTACGGTTTTCGCTCCTTCGGCAAAGCTGGATCGTGATTTTCGGCATTTTCGGCTACCACTTCGCCACTTTTTTCCTGAACTACCATGATATCCTGACTGACAATTCAGACGAATTCCCCAACGAACACCCGATACGTTCGAGAACGAAGGTGTGTTCTCTTGCCTATGTGGATATAAATATATAGATATATGCAAGTGTAATTCGTGTAGCCACTTTCCTCCGCGTTGTATCTTTATACTGGCGGACGATTGTGCTGCCATGGTGGTCGAATGATGTATCCCCTTCGACGCCTGTCGGTATCAACATTTAAGAAGAGCTTGACAATCGATATTTTTTTTAATTAAAAAAAAAAAAAACATTACGAACTGTGGATGCAATGCGATAAATTTTGAATTATTTACTGATATACAAAATTCATGCATATTCTAGAATCGTTGGTCTTCCGACAATGAAAATACACTTTTTATGCGTTGTTACAACTTCGCAACTATTGCGCGAAATGGCTACGGAATCATTGCGGTTTTATTTTATTTTTACTTGAAACCAACAAAATCAAAGTTCAAAATAATATGGGAAATCCATGAAATGATTGAATCCTTCAAATTGCGATAACTCCGCGAAGGGAAATCGTTACGACTCGACATTTCCGCTATGTGTAATGTCTAGAGTTTTTAGTGTTCGATTTTGACACTCGTAGCGCTAGTTATTGTATGAGAATTTTTAAAGCCGCATAAATATAAATATATATAATATATAATTGAATATAGCCAAATATGAGGATAACCTGGCACTACCCATATAAAAAACACTATCGGCATACAGATTATGTTTATATCGTATTACAATTAATCCGAAATACGGATTATCCGAAATACGGAAATCCGATACAATTAACTCCGAAATATACTTACTACGTACCCCAGTGTTTATTATATACTTATAAAACGAGAACTAGAGTATTTTAAAAAGTTATTCCCCAATAATATTTTCAAAAACTTAATACTAACCAAGAAATAATTATATTTTTCATACGTCTCACTATGCTTGTTTATTGACACACGTATACTCGATACTTACAAAACGAAGTTATCGAAATATAAAGTAAAATTTCATTTGAAGAATTGTGTTGTAAGCAAATTACAAGCTTCGCGCTTCGAAAAAAATATTTTCTCGAAATAAGTAGCTTTGCTCACAGGTGAAAGATGAAATAGAAGAGTGAAGACGAAACGTAATTGGAAAACAGTGCAACGTGTCACTTCCCTGGTTCCAACGAGCAATTTTTCACCGCCTTCCCGTCGAAAATATATTTAGTTCACCGTCGACACGACAGATGGCGCTCAATGGAAATTCTTAACTAAACGTAGATTGCGCCAGTGCGTCGTGACTTTTCGTACTTTTAGTTTTCGGCAAATTATGCTCTCTGTCTCATATTGTATGACAGAGCATATATCCCAAAGAGAAGCATCATTCGGTAGATTCTCTCTCTCTCTCTTTCTCTTTTCCCCCTCTCACTCTCGTACTCTCCCTCACTTACCGTACATTTTATAACACACCAGAGACATATATCAAACGGCTGTGGATTCTATGGCTATAGTGGGTCTGGGTCTCTCCACCAGGCAGTGACTGATTGCTCATAATAATAAAAGGTGTTCAGGAGGCCTGGATCATCGTTGAATGGACTCTTAAATATTGTTCGTCCTAAGTTATTCGCACATCGGTAGCATAGCGACCATCCGATAGTTCACTTATTCATTCGGAACGCTCATCATTGAACGTGAGTACATCTTTTTTAACCTTCCCCTTATTCAAGCTCCAGTGAAAAAGGATGAATTTTAAATCCTTTCGGGACAAAGGATCGAATCTACCGCTCTCGTCTGTTATGATTTCTAATAAATAACACAAAAATCTAAATATACGATGAAAAAATTTAACCGCGTCAAACGCAGATTCCTCCCGGGTGAAAATTCAATTGTTCATCATACAGAACCATCTCATCCGAGAATACGTTTGCGTCTTTACAGGCTAATCGAAAACACACATTTTTCGAACTTTATCGGATATATATCCGGGGACGTGGACGTTTTCTTCGGTTGATTGATTTTTTTTAATCAACAACATGACGGAATACAAACTCGTCGTTGTCGGAGCCGGAGGTGTTGGAAAATCTGCCCTCACCATTCAATTGATTCAGAATCACTTTGTGGACGAGTACGACCCGACGATAGAAGACTCCTATAGGAAACAGGTAAAACGTCGTTTCTTTCTTTTCTGATCGTAAAGTCAGCTTCCTTGGGAATATCGTTTGAACGCGGAATGATATCTACAGAGTTCTATCACTTGTCTTTAGAAAGTTTACATAACAAAGTTTGCCGCCTTGAAAAGCAGCGGAAACAATCTTTATTTATTTTCCTAAATTTCCTTAGCCTAACCTATGAAAATTATAAAAAGAATTTTTAGTTCAGTATTAATTAAAACTGAAAATATGAGTTTTTCTGATAACAAAGATAAGGAATTCACGAACATCGTTGATGCGTTCCAACAATGGAAATTTCAATCCTGTACGTTTGCATATTTACAACAATAAGATCCCACAAATTTGTTTTTTTTTTTAAATTATTTCGTTACATATGACGTAGAACTCGTCAAGAAATAAATAAATTGAGAAAGCAATATCTCACCGCAATCCGATAATGGAATCTACCGTCATGTTCTGTCTATTGCAACTTCTCATATCAAAAATATCGATGAAAAAGTAGATTTTTTTGCATAAATTTTTAACGGTCTGGCGAATTTTCATCGATATTTCCAATAGTTTGTCTAATTTGACGACGCTTACGTTGACGATTGGTCGCGTGTTCCTACCCTTCTATCCGCTAGAATAAGTGAGAGAAAAAAAAAGAATTGCAGCCTCTCAAAGTGATACATGCAGGAATGCCACGATGACTCATACTCACATAGCACGACTGCTTTGAATCATCATTGCTCTCTTTAGACGAATTAAAGATCAACTAAGAGAATCTTCCAGTCAGGAGTACGCGCGTGCAAAAAAAAAAAAGTAAACTGTGTGAAAATTATACGCGATGTGACGAATTAAAACTGCCCACAGGTTGTTATAGACGGGGAGACGTGTTTGTTGGATATTCTAGACACAGCCGGCCAAGAGGAATACAGTGCGATGAGGGATCAGTACATGAGAACCGGAGAAGGCTTTTTGCTCGTTTTCGCTGTAAATTCGGCAAAAAGTTTCGAAGTACGTATGAACACATGAATAACCTCGAATTATAAAACTGAAAACTTAGTTGTCAAAGAATAAATGCTAAAAACAGTGGAGACGAAACGTCTCGAGTGAAACTAATGCGAATGATTATATGGAAAACTTCAAAGTGGGAAAGAAATGTCAGTAAAACGAGAACTACAATTCTGCAGTTTACATCGAGGAGCGATAGGGCTAGAGAAATCGCAAAGATTTCATCACTGCAAACCTGATATAGAGTGAAACTCGTAGAGCGTCGTTGAAGTTTGCTAGCCCGGAGTGCAACGAAAATTAATTCATAATAATCGTTAATTTCTCTTCACCGTTTCGAACATTGAAAAAAAAAAATACAAAATGAGCTTCCAGTAAAGTAATGAATATTTGGGACGACCGGATGACTTTCTGGAAGTTCTGAAAATTACGAAAGCGATGAATTATTGAGCAAGGATAATCAATATTCGGAAATAAACGATTTTAATAATCTATCAACGAACGACCAAATGAATTTAAAAGCATCTAACAATACGAAACGCGTTTCTTGAAAATTTGATTTTTTCAGCTGTCAAGCTTACCCAAATTGAAGTTCCAATATGATGAATCTAAAATAAATTTTCGTAGTTTCCTCGAACATGTTTTTACCCAAAGTGTATGAAAATAAGTGTTTTTTTTTCCCTCAGGATATAGGAACATACCGAGAACAGATAAAAAGGGTGAAAGACGCCGAAGAAGTGCCTATGGTTTTAGTCGGTAACAAATGTGACCTTCAACAAACATGGGCTGTCAACATGACCCAAGCGAGAGAAGTTGCTCGCCAGTATGGCGTACCGTTCGTGGAGACGTCAGCGAAAACGAGAATGGGTGTCGACGACGCGTTCTATACTCTGGTAAAGTTTCTTATTTTTTATTCCTTGTTTTCCCCACCAAATTTCATCATTAGACCGTCTTACGAGCGTTTTCATTCAATGAACGACTTATTCAATGAAAATTGAACACTGTAGGTCAGAGAAATACGGAAAGACAAGGAGCATCGCGGTAAAGAGAAGAGAAAACGCATGCGAGCCAGCAACTCTGGTCGCAGGAGACCCCGATGCTGTCTTCTTTAAATAACGCAATATCACTGATAAACAAGAGAAAAAAACAACAATTACCGAACACAATAATGCAAGCGTATAGTGTAAAAAGCCTTAGATTATGTCGGATTTATGCACAATTTGCAGCTTGCTTTATTGGATATTTAAAAAATTCTAAGCACAGTGTTTTTTTTTTGTTTTTTTTTTATTATTAACCAAAAGAAAGGGAAACCAAATTCTCTTATAATTGTTGTATGATATTATATAAATTTGTATATCCATTGAGGAATTTGGAGACTCAACGAAGATCGGTTAATCGAGGGTCTGTATATATATATATATACAGAGTTACTGGTAACTCGACGTATTCCTTGCAGGACATCATAGTAGAGTTAAAATGCAGCAAATTAAGCCGCCAAATGTTCTACCGAAGTTCAGTAGTTTTCGAGTTAGTTAGATTTTTAGTTTATTCGTGAAAAATCCCAGATTGACTCATTTGAAGACAATTTAAAAAAGATTTTCGGCGCGATTGTACTGAAATTTAA
>JAPYZJ010005435.1:0-17670 GCA_030522765.1 Ophioninae sp. B BG-2022a
TCGATCTACATGTATATCTAGTAACTTATTCCATCTACATGTAGATCTAGTAACTTGCGCGATCTACACGTAAATCTAGTAACTTGCTCGATCTACACGTAGATCTAGTAACTTGCTCGATCTACACGTAGATCTAGTAACTTGCTCGATCTACATGTAAATCTAGTAACTTACCAGATCTACAAAAAAATTGTCGTGGATCTAGTGACTTGGTGAAATTGGGCATCCGATGGAACGAAAAAGAATTTACAATTGTATTTTTTTTTTCCATTTCATCGTCAATTAGCCTTTTATGATACGATAAAATATGAACTTGTTTATTTTTTTTTTTTTTAGAACTTGAAGGATTCACACTTCGAGTTGTTAATTTCCAGTTGTTCCTCGTGTCCGAAGCCACGTCTACTTTCGTTATTTATATAACCGACGATAGGGGACGCGTAATTTACGAATTTTCGAAAATCGTCTTCTTCGGATTTTTTACGAGCAGCCACAATTCGCATTTTTTGCATACGTCGTGTAAAGCAAATCCCCTTTATTCTTGTCTATTTTCCCTTCGTTACGTTCGGCCATAAAAAATGTCAAGCGTTACGTACGTTCTTGTCACTTGTCAGTTTCGTCAATCGCGTCAAAAGCGAAAAACGCATTAGCGAAAGGAAAACAAAAAAAAAAATCAATCAATCAATGGACAGCGTTTGTCGGGGGCGATAAATACGAGACAAACGAAACGGAAAAGAAATAAGCACGTTTCGCATCGAAGATTCGACGATTAACGAAACGAAACGTTTTTCTTTTTTTTTTCAATTTTCTTTTTTTTTTATACGAATTTTTTCCAAAATCGATTCTGTCTTTTTACGAATTCGATTTCCGGGACTTTTGAACGACCCGATTTTTGCACGTTTGTAACGAAAATTTATTTTTATTTTTCGTTCGACAAAAAATAAAAATTCAAAATTGTCGATTTTTTCGTAAGGAAAATTAAGCCGTCTGAATTTTTGTTTTTTTTTTCTTCTAATTTTGAAAATTTTCTTTTCGCGTGCGAAGACTGCAAGAGTTGATCGAAAAACCCAAACAAACCCAAACAAGTTTTTTACTCGAAACTCGCTTTTTTTAAACTCAAAAAAATAATGAAAAAATAATAATCCAGCGAAGGTGAAAATAGGAGAAAACAAAGTTGATAACGACACACTGCCCTCGTTCCGCGTACTGCTAGAATCTTACGAACAATTGTACAATTTCGTCTCGTCGTTTGTATATTAATTTTTGCGTCGACGAGGCGACGAAAAAAAAAAAAGAAACAGATAAGAAATAATTACGGACAGAGAGGATAGAGAAGAGTAATCGAATTACTTCTGGCTCGTTATCTTTTTGTAAATAATTAGAAATAATTAGTTTGTTCATGCGCGTCGTCATTTTCCTAATTAATTATTTTTTTTTATTGTTTGAAAATTTAATGGAAAATAATGCCTGGAAATATTACTTAATTTTTTTCAACGTTAATAAATAATTATTTAACTGGGAAATAATTACGAAAAATCATTATCATTGATCGAAAAAGTGCATATCATTGATCGATTTTAATCAGTTTGCTTATTCATAATTAAACATTTAAATATATATATATATATTTAAAATATTGAATGAAAAGAAAATTCTTCTTTAATATATTTCTTCGTAATTCTTTTCAAATATATTTTTTTAAATAAATTTCAAAGTATATTTTGATTTCTGGTTATTTGTTTAATCAGAAATAACCAGTTTGGTAACCAGGAATAAAAACATACTTTTAAATATTAAAAAATATATACCGGGTGTCCCAGCTAAGAATATCATCCCTGAAACGGGAGGTAGGGGGTGAAATTCTAAGACGATTGATATAAGCATGTATGGGTCTCAGATCAACCCCTGAATTGTTATAAATTTTTCTACGGCAGCTAATCGGACGCGCCCGAGCCGGAGAGTCCGCATGGTGGGGGTACCGCCCCTCCGGGCACTAACCCACTCCGGGACACGCGCGTGTCGCTCACCGACGTACGCCCGACTCCGGGCGCGTCGGATTAGCTACCGTAAACAATTAATAACAATTCAGGGATTGATCTGAGGCCCATACATGCTTATATCAATCGTCTTAGAATTTCACCCTCTACCTCTTATTTCAGGGATGACATTCTTAGCTGGGACACCCTGTATATTTAAAAAGAATTACAAAGAAATATATTGAAGAATTTTCTTTTTATTAAATTTTTTTTTTATTAGGAAAATGACGCATGTTTCGTATCGGGGGAAAAAAACAAATCGAGATATAAGTACCCGTACTGACCGAGAGAGAGAGAGAGAGAGAGAGAAAAATGAGGGTATTATTTTTAATTCAGTAAAATAAGCCCACCTACGATACTGTACATACGAACGCAATCGAAATGACAAAAATGCGAAGAAAAATCGTATTTATAAATAAGTTGATTGTCCGAGAGAGAGAGAGAGAGAGAGAGAGAGAGAGAGAGAGAGAGAGAGATAAAGAAGAAAAAAAAGAAACGATAACCGTGATAATCACACATCGCATTAGTAACTAACTAACCTTAACCAATAATCCGAAAAAATTCTTTACCACCGTTGTCTCAATAAACACGATTGATCACAAGCGAGAATAGCAAAAAATTTCGTTCCACCGTACTCGGCGAACGAATAACAATAAAAATAAAAAAAAAACATGTATTTTTATAACGCTTCGAAAAAACAACTGTTTTCCACTTTTCTTCGATTTTTTGTTACACTTTTGTTTTTTTTTTTTTTTTTTCTTTTTTTATACACATTAAAAAATCGCTGCAATCTCGAGCGAGTGCTGGAAATATTGCGAACTTATTTTTACGAGTTTTCGTCACGACGAAAACGACGGTTGGTCTCCAACCCCTCCCCTCCCCCCTCTCCCTAATTGAGAGTCCCTCATTGGGTCTGAAATAAGCCAACTCGAACCGGCTGATACGCAAATTGGATCGATTAAGCCCTAACATCGATAGCAACGACCAAATCGACCAGGGGACGATTTCATTAAGTGGGACAAATTCATAATGAAAAATCAACTCGAAGGATAAAAACGGCCGTTGACGGAATTATTATTGCCACGCACTGATCGCGATCGTATCGTAATATCGTAATGACATCGGGTATTAGGTGTAGTAAAAAGAAATCCACTGTTTTGTGGAATCGACCAATCACAAAACTGTCGCTAAAGTTCGTTGAGTACGAAATCTCATACTCCTAACGCCATCTAGTGTAAGCCGATCGGACTTGTGCAACGCGCGATACAGACAACTAAAGCCATCTATTGGAAAAGTAATGGATTACTTTTTACCACACCTAATATATGAGCGATTATAATTAATTATTACTCGATTATTTGCGTAATGTACTATTTTTAACAACATTGAAAACCATACCGTTATTTATATAATTATATGTATATATCGTACCACATGTGCAATACTTTTTATATTTTTATATAACGTAATAGTTAATAGTTATTGCTGGTATGTTATGATAATATTGTTGCTATTGTTATTACATTATAATAACAGTTGTGCTTATTATACTATAATAATGTGGTTACTATTATTATTATTATTTATAACTATTATTTAAATTACAGTGTATTATTATTACAATTAATAATAATAAATTAATCACCAAACTGATTTTTTAAATGATTAATGTGAGTAATTCACATGATTATTATTTTATGACATTTTTTGCTATTATTATATAACGTTATAGTAATATGTATATAATAATAATAATAATAATAATAATAAGCTTTCACGGCCGCCATTTTAAATTTGCTATTTTCGTTGTTTGATCGTAATTATTTAATGTTTCCTGCGAAAATGCAGTTTCCGTGTCGTAAGTCAATTTCCCTTAGCTATCGAGCATCAAATATTTCCAAATGCTTGCCCAACCCTCTTTTCCATAAACCCCACGAAAAAAGATAGAAAAATAAAGACGAGAATGAACGTCGCTTTCGTATTTCCCGGCGATCGTGTAGTTTGCCTATTGACCATGGAGCGCGTCGGTCGCGCGCGTGGACAGACACACGGGCGACTACTGCTGCGGTCACCGTGAATAACACGAGAAACAATTTACAGGAGCTTCCGCGAGTTTTGCCGTGTACCGAGCGAGAAGCGGGCGTGCGCGGCGACCGCAAAGTTCTGCTCGACGTTTCGCGAGCCTACGTGCGCGTTATTCTCGATTAATAAATATATAAAACGAATTTTAGAAAAAAAAGAAGAAACGACGAAGAGTGGCTTTCGAATATTTCGGAGGGACCGAGTAAAAACAAAAAGAAAGATAAACATAACGAAATGTCACACGGAGTCCGCGACCCGCCAACGAGGTGACGCAATACTGTGAGGGAAAAAAAAGAACGCGCGCACCTCTGTGAAATTGTTTCAACCACCCCCCCCCCTCCCCGCCGCCGTCGTCGTCTATCAATTTTCTGACCGTTCGAGCCGTAACGTTGCGAATAAAAAAATCACATTTTTTTTCGGGGCTAAAAGTGTCAGTGATTTCGGTTTCGGGTTCGCGTGATTTTATAGTTAGGGGTCAAGGACGCGAAGATCGATTGATACCGAGACGTGCACGTGTTCGTTCGCTCACGTTGTCACTGTCAGTCGAGGCAAGCGTGCTCGAGCGAGCGGATGCGTTTTTCTGTTGGTTATATTTTCGTTTCTTTTTTTTTATTCGTGAAAAAGTGCAAGTGAGTTCGTCCCCCTCCACCAACGAATTTTCGGTGTCTCTTTTTGAGGTAAGTGTAAAAATGATCGTGATCGTTGAGAATTTGATTTTTAGGGCTTGGTAATTCGATGATTTTCGTTGCTCGTTTAGCATACCGGAAACTGCGATTTCGAGGTTAGGTACGGACAATTCTTTCGCAGCGATATTTTTTTGTGTTTGTATTCGATGTATTGTACGATACATTCTCGCGTGACGCTGACACGCACCAGCGCCCGATATTCGTTGCGAAATCTTCGTCGGATTGCGAAACAATGAAATATTACATTATCAAAGATCTTTCTTCGATCCAGAGAACGAGAGTCGGTATAATCGAGCTTTGGATAAATTAAAACGTTTTGGTCGTCCCTGGAACGAGTTTTCGGTCGCGTATAAACGCGTTCGGTCACGCGCGTTGCTGCGGAACTTCTCGGACTTTGCGGCCACGAGAATGATTCGTCGTGCTCGTGCGTGACGACAGAGCGCGCCACCTCCCCCTCCCTCTCTATTCTTACCCTCAGCCACGATGTTTTTATATTTAAAAATATAAAAAAATACAAAATACGGTTTAAATAAATTATTTTTTAATTCCATTAAATAAATTCTGTAATTTCAGTTAATTCAATTTAATAATAATAAATAAAATTCTCATTTCATGCAAATAATAAAAATCTTTTTCAATACGAATACAAACGGTCTTTTTTAATCGCAATAAAAAAGATTTTTCATTGCGATTAAAAAATTCCTTTTTCGTGCTTAAAAATTCGTTTAAATTTAGAAAATGTTAAAAACAATAAAGAATAAAATCTTTCATTGAATTTAAGGGGTTTAAGGGGTCATTAAAAAAAATACTTTTTCTTCTTTAATTTACACTCACTAATTCATCGACACGCCGCTAGTGTCGCTACTGAAAACCAATAATAGAAGTATCGTCTTCCATTTTGGTTGATCCGACCTTTCAGCTGTTTCAAGGTCACTTTCGCGACTCGTGCATCCCACGGAAACGAAATATTTCTGTTAGACCCGTATTGGGTTTTCATCGGTTTATAAGACACCCGAGAAGAATTACGTCGCGGTGTTATTCAGGATTGAATGAACGTCTCGAACGTGATCTTGCACTTGAGACTATTTATGCGTGATGTTACGTAAAACGAGCTTTCCCTCTCGTGAGTGTACATAACCAAGTACCTATACATATGCGCACGTGTGTACACAACGAAAGAATAGATAACTCTTGAACAGTTTATCAGGTATGAATCTTGATATTTTTCGAGGTTAGGTTTCCGTGACAAACAAAAATTCACTTTCATTCGAAAAAATTCATTTTTCGCACACGATAAAATTGAAAAATTGGTTCCATTGTTTATTCGTATATACATTAGGAAATTCGTGTACCAAAATTCCGGGTTGGGTAAGAAACACGATCTTCGATTAACCAGAAGACTCAAAAATCCAAATTTTTGAAATTCCGAAACTACACATTTTCTAAAGGTCATGCCTGCAAAAGGTTCACGAAATTTGTTTGGGTTTGTTTGGGTTCGTTAGTTTGATTTAAAACCCTTTATTTTAAACAAACCCAAAAATTTACAAAATTTACAAAATTTGCAAAAGATTCACGAAATTTGTTTGGGTTTGTTTGGGTTCGTTAGTTTGATTTTAAACCCTTTATTTTAAACAAACCCAAACAAACCCAAAAATTTACAAAATTTGCAAAAGATTCACAAAATTTGTTTGGGTTTGTTTGGGTTCGTTAGTTTGATTTTAAATCCTTTATTTTAAACAAACCCAAACAAACCCAAAAATCTACAAAATTTGCAAAAGATTGACGAAATTTGTTTGGGTTTGTTTGGGTTCGTTAGTTCGATTTAAAACCTTTTATTTTAAACAAACCCAAAAATTTACAAAATTTGCAAAACATTCACGAAATTTGTTTGGGTTCGTTAGTTTGATTTTAAATCCTTTATTTTAAACAAACCCAAACAAACCCAAAAATTTACATAATTTGTATTTTCGGAATATTCAAATTCGTCTACGATCAATATTAAAATTTCCTACCCCAGCCCAAGGTAAAAATAAATGAAAACGGAGAGGTTGAAACGAATTTGCTTTCGACAGGGATGCTAATTGTGCGTCGGGGTGCTGGCCGTTGGCTTTACCGCGGAGCGCAGCGTGCCAATGAACGAAATGACTTTCGTCAAGAGCGTTACGTGCACGAGAATATCAGCGATAAACTCGACCGAAACGATGCGAATCGGTGAGTCGAGAGGCTACTTTTTAATCGTATCAATTATTCAGTCACCGAATTTCATCGGAAAATTGAAATTTTTTTCTCCTTTCGGAAATCTCGCTGCGAGTTGTGTCTCAATTTGCAGCGCGATTTCTTATTATTTAACAATACAATCTTAATTACACAAATTATACAATTACAAGCAAATATAATAATTATATAACAAAACAAAATTTAATTTTACGTTATTACGTAACGATAAAATATAAATTACATGAATAATAAAATTATGAGCAAATATAATAATTATTTAACAATAAAAATTCCAATTATTTGTAATTATGTAACGGGAAGATGTGAATTACATAAATAATTGAATTACAAGCAAATATTTCATCTTAAAAAAATTTTTTATCGTACGTAAGATTTGTAAAAAATATAATAATATTATTATTATTGTTGTTGTTTTTATCGATATTATAGAAAAATGTGACATCTGAAAATTGCAATGAAAAATGAATCGTTTTTATTTAAAAACTTAATTTTGTAATAAAATTCAAAGAAAATAAAAAAAAAATTGTAGCAAATTAATTTGAGGTGAAAAATAGAAAATGTAGGGTTATTATATAATATTATATTATTTTATTATAAAATAATAAAATATAATAATATTATTATTATTGTTGTTGTTCTTATCGATATTACAGAAAAATGTTTTATCGGAAAATTGCAATAAAAAATGAATCGTTTTTATTTAAAAACTTAATTTTGTAATAAAATTCAAACAAAGTGAAAAAAAAATTGTAGCAAATTAATTTGAGGTGAAAAATAGAAAATGTAGGGTTATTTCAATTTTGAAGTAAAATTGAATTACTTAAAAACGTTGAAATAAAAAAAGAAACATAAAAGTAAATATCAATTAAAACTGAAAATTCAATTTTCAGTTTTAATTATTTTATCGTCAATTAGTTTTAATTGAAAATGGAATTTCCGCGTTTTTCACAGTTCATGTTTGCTCGCGACTTTTTTTTTTATAAACTATTCCTCGATGTCTCGTATTTCTGTCAAAATCCATACGAGCATGAAAAAATAACAAAAGAAAAATACCCAATAAGCATAAATCGTTTTGACAAGCCACTCAACGCGATCCGTTTTTTTTTTTTCGACGTTTATCACCGATTGGAAAATAAACCTGTCAGAAAAACAAAGAGCAAAAAAATAAGAAAAGACAAAAATGTTTCGTATATCCGGCATTTTTCTTACGATCGTACATTTTCCGATGAATTCATGTAAATCCATGGAAACCTGTTGAAAGTCGATCAGTTATTGACAACACTAATAATAATAATAATAATATAGAAAATTGAAACAACACTAATCATTATTAGCATTATTATTGGAACTCGACAAGTAATAATAATTAATGTTTATAAATATTCATAATATATTTATATGAATGATAATGTTATTAATAATATTAATATTGTTGCGAATAATTGTTTTATGATTTATTACTGATTATAATAAGAATAATCAATTGAAGAATTAAACAAGAATCAATTAAAAAAGAATTGAAAAAGAATTGAAGAATTGAAAAGGATTGGAAGAATTGAAAAAGAATTGAAAAATTGAAAAAGAATTGAAAAATTGAAAAAGAATTGAAGAATTGAAAAAGAATTGAAAAATTGAAAAAGAATTGAAGAATTGAAAAGGAATTGAAGAATTGAAAAAGAATTGAAAAATTGAAAAAGAATTGAAAAATTGAAAAAGAATTGAAGAATTGAAAAAAAATTGACGAATTGAAAAAGAATTGAAAAATTGAAAAAGAATTGAAAAATTGAAAAAGAATTGAAAACTTGAAGAAGAATTGAAAAAGAATTGAAAACTTGAAGAAGAATTGAAAAAGAATTGAAAACTTGAAGAAGAATTGAAAAAAAAAATCGTTTTTTATTGGAGAATCGAGAGTGGAAAAATTCGGGCCAATGAACTCACGTTCTCGTGAATTATCGAGCTCAAGCCCTTGCTCCGTCTCGAGAGTTTACACAACTCGAACCTCTTCGATATTCGTCCTGCTCGTATTAAGTGTACCAGGGAGTGAAGAGTGAAGATTCGTGTCGTTACGTTCGCTATTGATCGTCGGTGCGATGACCCGATCGATCGGACCAATTTGCCATTTTCTTTTATCCGGGAGCAATTCCTCGTTTATTTTAGCGCGAGACGGGGCTTCTATTCGGATTGGAAGCGAAGAGAGATCTTCAGAGAAAGGGAGAAGCTAATTCATTCGAAATTCATCAATTATCCGTTCGATTTCAATTTCAATTCAAATTATTCAATTATCAGTATCAATTCACTTTAAGTTTATTTTAAAATCAATTTCAATTCAATTTCAATTCGATGTATATTCAATTATAATTCAAATTAATCAAGTATCAATTTCAATTCATTTTCAATTACGATGTAAACAAATCAAACACCAATTTCAATTCAACACAAATATCAAGTCAAATTAATCAGTCATCAATTTCGATTGAATTTCCATTTAATTTCAATTTCAATTTCAGAAAAAGGGAGAAGCTCATTCATTCGAAATTCATCATTTATCCATTCGATTTCAATTTCAATTCAAATTATTCAATTATCAGTATCAATTCACTTTAAGTTTATTTTAAAATCAATTCCAATTCAATTTCAATTCGATGAATTCCGATTGAATTTCCATTAAATTTCAATTTCAATTCAAAATTCATCAATCATCGATAAATAAAAAAATTTGTAAATATCTTTAAATCGAACATTTTCATAAAACGTGCTTTGATTGACGAGCGAAAAAGAAATATTTTCATCGTCGCTATTAAAAAAGATTTTTTTTTACCGAATGCTTTAAGGGGAAATTAGCGATAGGTGACCGGAAGAAAGATAGGGGAAAAGGGCGCCCGATGATAATAAATTTTATTATGCCCCAGTAAAAAACTTAAAAAAAAAAAAATTTTCTTGCAAAATAAAATGTAAAAATAACTATATAAATATATTAAAATAAATATAACTGTATTTATATTTATAAATTATATTTATAAATATAAATACATAAATACAGTATTTATAAATATAAATTTATTTATTTATATTTACAAATAAATAAAATAAATAAAATAAATAATATAATAATTAAATAATAATTTAATAAAAAATACAAAAAAAACGAAAGAGGGGAGTGAGAGGGGAGAGGGGAAGGATAAACGAAACGGAAATCGCATGGTGGCGATGACGTTTGAATTTGCACGCTCGGTCAGTGAATTAGAATCTATATGGAAAGAAACCGAAGTATATAAGCGAGGCGATCGGTTCAGTGCGCAAATGAGCTTCGACGAGCTCTCTCGCGCGTGCATTGTCTTTTGGTCGGCTAATGCGGATGCGCATTAATTCGAGCGCGCTTTGAATGCGATTGACAAAAAAAAAGAAAGAATTGCGTTGCTATTGAAAAAAAAAAAAAAAAAAAAAAAAAAAATCAAAACGCGTGCGTGTGACAACGATAACGAAATTTTTCATTGAAACATCGAGGGTAAATATTATATGAAAAGTTTTCGAGTTTGAATAATTTTACGACGATTTTGAATAATTGAAATAAAATAATTGTTATAATTGCATCGAATGGAATATCAATTTTTCTATCAAACGGTTAATTAGTTTTGTTTGGGTTTGTTTTAATCACTCAAATTTTAAAAATGAATTGTAATTGTTGAAATTATTGAAATTGTTTTTAACAGTTTTTTTCATTGCCGAGTAATCAATGACGAAAAAATTAGAGGAAGAGAGGAAAAAAATACTGGAAACAATGCTGTTAGAAAAATTGAAAACCCATCGATCAAATTTGAAAAAAAGTTAAAATGGAAAAAGTAAATTTATCGAAGAAATAAAACATTTGTGAAATGTATAAAAAAATGAAGCAAAGGATTTTGAATGATCGCGCAAATAAGAAAATTCTTTAGGAAAAATTGAAAAAGCAAAAATAACTAAATAAACAATTTTTTTAAATCAGAAAGAAGGTCCTCGTAATAATAATAATAATTGTTTTCAAGTTATAATTAATATTATTATTAAACTCGTAATAATAATAATTATTATTTTCAAACCAAAAATGTTTGGGTTTGTTTGGGTTTGTTTGGAAACCCAAGCAAACCCAAACATTTTTAAAATAAACATTTTTAAATAAACCCAAACAAAAACACGACGATCGATCTTGCCATGGCACGATCGATCGACGTATTTTTGTTTTTCGATGGATTAACGATCGTAACGAGGAAAGTGACTTTAACCGGAAGCTGGGAGTCAAACAGCCCGTTAATCACGAGTACATCGAAACTCGTGATAAATTTTTGCACCTGATTAATTTATCGGTGTCTCGATATCATCATCGAAAATTTCGCGGTCTCGATCACCTTGAAAAAATCAAACTTTCGACCTTGTCCTTTTCGCGAGTAAAATTAATGGAACGAAATGTTTTTTTTTTTTTTTTTTTTTTTTTTTTTTTTTTTTTTTTTTTTTTTTTTTTTTTTTTTTTTTTTTTTTTTTTTTTTTTTTTTTTTTTTTGCGTTTGAAAAGCAAAATCATAAATTCTCGCGTGATGAATGGAGGGGACGCGTGTGTGCGAATTACTCGAGTAATTTGAAACTTCCTCGTCACATTAAATGAATCGGGGACCCTCGTGGGGAACTTAAAAAAAAATCTCTCGGAAGTTCTGAGCCTCCGGTGGGTTCGTGAATTACCGATTTATCGCTCGAATCACCAGCATTTTCCCTCTTTTATTTTTTTTTTACGATTCTTTTTTCATCAACAAAAAAATCCAACTTTCGAAATTTTTGGAAAAAAATTTTCCTCGATAGAATAAAAATCCAACTTTCGAAATTTTTGGAAAAAAGTTTTCCTCGTTAAAATAAAAAAACCTACTTCTCTCGGAATTAAAAAAAAAATAAAAGCTCTCGACGGAAAAAAAGATCCGAAAACCCGCATGATTAAAAAAAAATTTCCCTCGATGGGAAAAAAAGCGAACTTCCCTCGCAATTTGTGAAAAAATGTCTATCGATTTTTTCCTCGAAATTTCTATTTCGCAAAATGTGTGTTTTCGAAAAAAAAATTAAAAATCGGAAAATTGTATCGGACATTTTTTAAATCGAAAAATTTGTATTTCGAAAATTTATTTTAAAAATCAACTCGACACTCTAATCTTTGTTTTTTTTTTTTCAAAATCAATCATCAAATTTTTCGATTCTTACGAGTACGTAAAGTCGAGACGATTGAAAAAAAAGTCTTGGCTCGTATTTGGCTCGTCTGTGATTAAAACTCGGCCTCAAAATCGCTCAAAGACGATTAGTTGGCGACCGGCCAAAAATCGCGTTAACTTTCATTACGTATACGTTCGTGCACGCGCCTCTTTTATTTCTGTGTGGGTATCTCCCTCTTTTCGTTGCCCTTTTCCCCACCCCTTTCTCTCTTTCTCTCCCTCTCTCTCTCTAAAAGAAAGAAATATAGAACGATTCTCCTCCCTCCTCTTTTTCCTCTTCTTCTTCCTCTTCTTCCCAAAGAGAAAGAAAGAAAGAAAAAAAAATACATTCAACACCTGCGAAGAGCTGCTCCAACGTTTCGTGCTGCAGTCAGTCACGCGCCCAGATCCCATCGAGTTCTGTGATTCGCGATCTCTCTGTTCTGCGTTCCATCACTTTTTTCTTTTTTTTTTTCTTTCGTTTTGATTTTATTTTGATTTTTTCCCTCTTTTTTTTTTCGTGAAATATTGCTTGTTTTTTTTTCGATTTTTTTTTTATCGTACAATATTTTTCTTTTTTTTTCGTTTTTGTTTGGGTTAATAAATTTTCTGTGATGACGTTCTTCGAGGATTGAAGAGAAGTGTGCATAAAACAAAACCAAAAAAAAACTGATACACGTATTGCTAAAATCGACGTGACGATTTTAATTCAATTTTTTGAATAACATTGAGAATAATAATTATTTGTAATATTGATAATAATGAAATAATAGATATTGATAAATAATATCGATACATTTGTTTATAATAACCAATCGATGTATCGAATGTAATACTGATAAATCAGTCGATAGAAGTGATTGAAACAAGTGATGAACAATTTGTGCGAAATATCGGGAGAGTGTAATTTACCCAAGAGGAATAATCGTATTGATAAGAGGTACGTTGACTTGCGATATTTTTTCTCGCTTCCTTTTGTTCGATTTTTTTTTCTCGTTTTGAAGGATCACTTGACTTTTCGGTTTTTACTGATTAGTAACCGAATCTAATTTTTACCAACTGTTTTATTGCTGGGTTGAGAAAAAATGAATTAAACTTTCGAGACTGAGAAATATTTTTTTCGAATTTATTAAAATAATATTTTGTTAATAAACTCTTGTAATTTTTAACATTTTTGGAAAACTTTGATTTTATGAAGAATCTCAATTTTTCTCCTTTGGTAATGAACTAGACAATTGTGTAATATTTTGTATTTTCATCAGACGAATTTTAAGAATTTTTAATTTTTTTGTACGGTATATTTTTTAATAAATATTTTACTTTTATTAAAAAATTGTAATTTTTTTTACTTTATTGAACATTTTTTTAACTTTTATTTAATTTAGGTTAAATTTACTTTTTTTGATTTACTATTAGAATTTTTTTTAACTTTATTAAAAATTGTAACTTTTTTTCATTTGCCAAACGATTATTCAATGTTTTTTTGTACAAAAGTTGACTCGTCGATGTCCCACTTTTTGATTTTTATATTTTTATATTAATGTTTATATTGCGAAATCGCGAGTTTCCGGAATGACTCGGAAAAGGGGAGCACGTGTTTCGCGTCACGTTCGAAATAACGAATAGTCGTGCCCGACGTGAAGAATGGAATCTTAGTGGAAAAAAAATATTTTTATCTCTCTCTCTCTCTCTCTCTCTCTCTCTCTCTCTCTCTCTCTCTTATTTCCTCTTTTCCCAATACACCATCAACTTTGAACCGTTGCAACAGTTTCTTACACGATAAACAGTAGGGATTGTACAAGCATCGATATACCCTCCCGAAAGTCCAATTTTTGCAACAATATCATTATTTTCAAGCGAAGACAAACATTTTCTCTTACAATCAATTTTTTTTATCGTTTCAACATTCGAGCCTTGTTTCACTAATTACTAGAATGATATTTCGAATTTTTCGTAAATTATATATAATCGTATTATTCATATCAATAAACAAGTATATAATCAATAATAATTAATGATTGATTAATCATGAAAATAAATAAAAAAAATCAGTAAAAATTCATCAATATTTTCAATAATATTTACAAATTTATATATTAAAATTTTTTTGATAAGTTTATAAAGTTTACGGAATTAATCGGTATATTTGTTGAAACTTACGCGTAGCATAATAATGTTTGTCCAGGAGCCTTCGGTCTCGTTGAATGCTGGTCCTCGCATTGCATAGAAATGAGTTTTAGAATTAATTAACCGGCGCACCAACGATAATAACAATAATAATGACGATAATAAGATACCAATAATTGCTGGTATAAAAGTTATACGATAAAAAAAAAATAATAATAATAACAATAATAGTGACGATGATGATTATGTAATAAAATTAATAATTAAAAATAATATAAAAATAAACAGAAAAGAAGCTTTGAAAATGAGTGATTCTTCTCCATCCGTGATGGGCACGAGGGATGCGCGGCAAACAAAATTAACCTCGTCCTTCGATAATGTCACAATTGAAACGAAGCCAGGGACGTCTCCCGAATTGACCGAGCGAGCATTCGTGCGCGATCCGAGACCTCAGGAGGCAAGATAAATTTAGAATTTTTCGTCCCACTGACGTTAGCCGTCCGCCGAAACGTCGAATAATATTTTGACTATACGAGAAAAAGTCTCGCGGTCTCGTTCTTTGACTGAAAAAAAAAAACAGAGTAGAGCAGAAGTAACAGAGGAAGAAACGCGATCCGACTTCGTGGAAACCCAGTTTTCCGTCTCGTTTCCATGGAAACGGGATAGAACGGTTCGTTTCCATAGCAACGATACTTCTCGTTTCCATGGCAACGGAATTTCTCGTTTCCATCGCAACGATACTTCTCGTTTCCATGGCAACGGAATTTCTCGTTTCCATAGCAACGATACTTCTCGTTTCCATGGCAACGATACTTCTCGTTTCCATGGAAACGATACTTCTCGTTTCCATGGCAACGATACTTCTCGTTTCCATAGCAACGATACTTCTCGTTTCCATCGCAACGATACTTCTCGTTTCCATAGCAACGATACTTCTCGTTTCCATGGCAACGGAATTTCTCGCTTCCATGGCAACGATACTTCTCGTTTCCATGGCAACGATACTTCTCGTTTCCATAGCAACGATACTTCTCGTTTCCATAGCAACGATACTTCTCGTTGCTATGGAAACGAGAGCAACGGAGGATTTCATTCTCGTTGCCATGGAAACGCGGGAGAAAATGTTGCTTCCATAGAAACGAATTATTCACGAACTTTTCTGTGCCGTGTTCATGGAGTATCGCGCAAAGTTTTTTGTGCACCGTTTTTACGGAGACGAGAAGTTTCGTTTCTATGGAAACAGCACGGAGAATTTCGTCTCCATGGAAACCAATTTCTCGTCTCCATGGAAACCAATTTCTCGTCTCCATGGAAACCAATTTCTCGTCTCCATGGAAACCGATTTCTCGTCTCCATGGAAACCAATTTCTCGTCTCCATGAAAACCGATTTCTCGTCTCCACTGCGTATCGTTTCCTTGTGTACTAGAAACACTAAAAAAAAAAGGTAAAAAATCAATGGTAATTACACAAAATAAATCGAACGAAAAAAATTGGGAGACGTGGAGGAGAAAGTCCAATTGCGTGTGAAAGACGTCTACAAGGAAGGGGAGAGAGAAAAAAAAGAGCTGAGAGAGTCGTTTCGCGTGTGACGTCACCGGACTAACCCGTTATGCCAGAACGGGAAACGGATTGGCCGAGAGCCGCGGGTGTGCCGAGACGAACGCGAAGCTTATTGGTCGAACCGATCGGGAGACCGTGGAGGCTCGATCTCTATCTTAAGTCCGGTCTCTTGAACCTGCCGTTCCTCACGTATACGCAATTTCGTCACGAGTTGCAATCCCCCCCGTGTCAGTTTCGTCAGCCGGTTGAACGCGTGAGCTCGCGCACGCTTGCGATTTCTTTCTCAGAAATCCGTTTGGGTTCTGAACCACCCCCCCTGCCCTCTTTTTCCGATTCTTTCGGAAATATTTGCGATGATAAAATCGGGATTTAACAGACAGCAAATGAACAGTTTTTCGGAATTTGAGATAAAATTTGGGTGTTTTTTTTTTTATTAGAAAACGTTTACGAAAAAACAGGAAATTTTCGTTTCCGTAGATTGGAAATCAGTCCGATATGAAAAATTGAAAAAATGTTATTTTCATCGATCGTTTGTTTTTAATAAAGCAATAACAAATAGTGAATTTATCGAAATGAAATAGCTTGCAATTGTTCAATTATTATTATTAGAATGGTACGTTGTAAGAAAAATTCGATATTTTTTGTTTTTAATAATAATTAGTTATTACCGAATTTACCGGATTTGAAATTTTTACAAACTGAAATATGGAAATCATTTTTTTAAATAAAACAATTTTTTTTCATAATGATTTTACAAGTAATTATTTCACTAAGATTATGTTTTTTTTTTAATTTTAACGATTACAAACATTTTTTTTTTTATTATTTTACTAATTATGTTTATTAAAAGCGAAAGAAATAAAAATAAAAAAGTAAAAATTTTATCGAAAGGCAAAAAGTTTTGTTTCGACTGTACACGACTCTCGTGATCGAGACTGTCGAGACGCCGTAATCGAGAGGTCGGCGAAGGGGGCTCGATCTTGAAGGAGGCTTTCGATTGGCTGAACGGAATTAAAGCCCGCGTGACGTCACGAGTCTCGTCGAACGACGATGCGACTATATGTCGCAATTTTTTTCAATTGCACTTACTATACCAATTTCCTCTTGTGCACTCCTCTCTCACGCCCTCTCTCTTTATATATATATCGAGTCTCATTATCAAGAGTCCTCGGAGTCAAATTGATAAATTGCACTAATTTTTCATGTCTCTCGAGTTCTCGAGTTCGATCGAACGTAATTAAACAATCAACCATGTTTAATTCAGAAACTCGATCGAATTTTTTTTCGACCGAAAATCGATCAACTTAAGTAATTAATAAATAATGAAAAAAAATATTCACTCGAAATGTTGAATGCAATATCCCTTTGATTGTTGGATTTTTTATATATTTTGTTTTTGGTCGATTTCGATGTAATTTGATCTCCTGAGCACGAATCTACCATTCATTTCCCCAAAAACTCAAAATTTCCATGGAAAAATCGTAAAAAACTTCTAAAATCACGATTTTCACGATTTTTTTCATGGAAATTTTGGATTTGGGGCAAAATGAATGGTAGATTCGTACTCAGGGGAGCAAATTACATCGAAATAGACCTATAAAAAAAATATTTAAAATCCAAAATTTTTTTGGATTTATGGGAAAAAAAAGTTTTTTCACTAAATCATCGATAACTTTTTTTTCTTTAGGATTTCGCACTCCACTCTGTGCTCAATCTCTTCGTTATGATTTTCTCTTCAAA
>JAPYZJ010005436.1:0-14947 GCA_030522765.1 Ophioninae sp. B BG-2022a
ATTGAAATCCGATGATTTTCCGATTTTTGGCAGAATTTCAAAGTTGGACCATCGATTTTTGCCAATTTTTCCATACATACCCCTTTGCCTCTTTTTTTCTGTTTTTCGAGTGGACTTTCCGGGAAAACTATGCGAGATATCGATATGAATCCAACGCCATTATTTAAGTCAGACAAAAACCTTTTTACAACCCACCGAATGAATCGCCGTAGCTAATAAGAAGCTCACCGTACGACCTTTCGAAACTACGGGATTTTTGAGATTTTGGAAAAATGGCCGGGAAAGTCGAAAAATATTTTTTTCCATTTTTAAACTATTAAAGGGGTATATTTAATCGGAAATTTTCCACTGATTACGAATATGCCCGATTTTTTGCCGAAAGTGCTAAATTAGACTGGGAAAATGCGAAAAACCTTTCTAGAATATTTTTTCGACATTTTTTCCTAGAAATGGAGAGTTCAATGCGAATTAAATTGTGGATTTGTCTTTAAGGTATAAAAATACATCGACATTGGCTGCCTTTAAAAATTAATAACAATTCCGGGGTTGATCAGGGAACCATACATGCTTGTATCAATCAACCCAGAATTTCACGCCCAACTTCCCATCTCACGGATGACATTCTTACGTGAGACCCCCTGTATGTTTATTTTCTCTCGAATGAGTGATATTGAAACAGAATAGAAAAACTTCAAGTACGCAACCTTTGGGTACAACGAAAATGATTTTTCAATATTCCCCAAATTTGCTCTTGCACTTTTCAGCTACGAAAATCATGTAAACGCTTTTCATGATTCTCAATTAGCAATTCACTAAAAAAATCTGCATATAATTTCGAATAGAAATAGAAATTTAAAAAAACCATTCATTGCATTCAAAGGATACAAACTTCAAGTTCAAGAACAAAAGCAGATCGAGAACTCAAAAATAGAAAGAGACGAGCGAAAAGAGGTATTTACCCGGGTACATCGATGGCTCTGTTGTGTTTGTAGCCATGAGATCTGTTGTCCTGTCGTATCCCGTAACCGAGAGACTTTGAATAATAAGGATTCTCCCCGAGGTTTCCACCGTTGTACTTTCCATTGACGGTTTTGTCGGGATGTTGTTTGAGGGCTAACAATTTCGCGTATTTGTCGGAATCGAGAGTTCGGCCAATAACAGTGTCCTGAGAATGAACGACGAAACGACCGACTAGATGGCAACACAAAACGAGCGATATCAGTAGTAACTTCCGCGTCCTCATCTTCTCGACTCATGAACGCACGATGAATTTCACTGATTTATCGTTCTCGTCACTCTTGCGTACACGAGCTATATTTTATTCTCGCGGAAAGAGGGGAGGATGCTGATGGTGGTGAAAACTTTGTCCCTACCACCAATCCAGCCTCTCTCTCTCTGTCTCTCTTTCGATCGCGTCTTCGTCCTCTCCCTCTTCTTCCTCTTCTCCTTTTGCGTCTCTGGCCTCTCTGTTTTGCGTCACGATGATAACACGAGCAAGAGGCACGTATCGACGACCACCGGTCAATCCCTTCGTCACGAATTTTCCTTTTCGAAACTTCGCGGGCGCGAACCGAGCGATCTTCGCTCGGATGGAAAAACGCTGCGACGTTTTTATCGATAACGACGAGAATAGCTTCTGGAAACCGATTTTTTTGGATTTCGATAATCGCGAGCTTCTTCCACTCGTCGGGTTTCCTTTTTTGACGCTTGACGATTTCGAGCTTGTCTCTCACACCCCGTAACGATAATCCGAATGATAACGGTGATATCGACGATGATGATCTCCGCCAAGTCTTCGCCTCAACAAAGTCCCAACACTTGCTCGGAAAACAAACGGCGCTACACGCGAAAATGTTCTTACGACACTTATCGTCTTTGTTCTTCGTCCTCTCCTTCACCGCTTTCTTTGCTTCCTCCTCTTCCTCTTCCTCCTCTTCCTCTCCGTTCCTCTCGTCCACCACGACTTCCGGTTCCCGCGACCAATTTACTGCCACGCCACGTCGCATCGGGGGAACTCGTCCCGATCGCGAAATCAACTTCACGAAAGAAACAAAAAAAAAACAAAATTTTTCGGAACGGTACGAAGCGATAACGCGCTAGAGGTAAACGAAAGCGGAAGCGTGACAACGCTTTGAAGAATTTCTTTTCTTTTCACTGTTCCCCGTTTCGATGTTTGGCTCTCTTGTCTTTAGTTTTTCTCTGCCACTCTAGTTTTCTCCAGATGCACTCTCGAATCGTTCCTAATCGTTTTTTTTTTAATTTTTGATTTAATTTTGTTTGTTTTCGAATTATAATGAACTCGGATACGTCGAGAGTTCGATATTTTGAGATTCACTTTTCTTCGCACTTTAGTACATTTTCCTCATTTGTTTTGCGTTCGCGTTGATAGTAGTTTTCCACCTATATCGCTGCCTCCCAAAGAGCTGCTCGGTACACACTTCGCGGTTCGATTAAAGAAGCTTTTTGTTGAAGATGAAGAATTTTTTTGCCTTCATGATTGGGCGGTTTTTCCGGCATCCATTTCCACCTGAAAAGAAATACATTTTTATATTCCTAATTTCCAAGTTTTTTATTTATTTTTTTTTGGCTGTTGAATTATCAGTGGCAACATTTTGGATAAATTATTTTTATACAGAGCTGACGGAATCCTCGGAAGAGCGTTGGTGGTGAAAAATTTAGTCGATTGATTCAATTGATAAACTAGTTGTGTTTGTTTCTTCTATTCTTACAATAATTATTATCTTTATCATATAATTTATCATTGCTGCAAATACCATAGACTAGGGGTTACGATTCTTCATCGTAAGAGAAAACGAGACAAAGAAGCAACATTTGTTTTTTTACGCAACTTGTTTCGATATAAGAATGTATTAATAGTACTTAATTTAATATTAGGATTCTTTGATAATTCTTTTCATTCTTAGCCAAGTTTAGGTTGTACGTGAGCCAATGACTATTTCTGTTTCCCATCAAGAGTGGTGTGGTTCCCTATCGCTATACCGAGACCACCGCCCATTCATAATTTCTCGACGATAAACCGTCGTAAGCAAGTGTGCGAGTGTATATGTATATACAGTGAAGAATGACGTGTACGAGCGTTGGGTCGACACTTACGCCATTTTTTTTCTCCCACACGAGCGCGTCGATTATCGACGGGGAGGCAAGTTTGGCACGTTGATCCAAACGTTCTCGAGCGTGGGAAAATCTTTATATCTGTTTATTTTCAATAGTCTTTAAAGAAAAAAAAAATTACAAAAACACATTTAAAAAAAAACGTTACTTTTCATGGTTTCGTAAAAACTTTTGAGCCTCTACGACCTTTCATAATCCCCTTAAAAAAAAAAGACCGAGAGTCCAGTGTAACGAAATACGTTATCGGTATTTTCGTGTACCGGAAGTTCGCTGCTGCTTGAATATTACAAACAATCGAAAAAATACTCTGTGGGAGAAAAAAAGAAGAAAAACTGCCGGAAAACTTGCGTAATGCGCGCGTGCTGCCACACGCGTCATCGAAACGGGCTAAAAATGAAAATTTCATAATTCGAGGACAACTGAAAACCCTACGTGGTCGTAAATTTGGCAAGGGGATTTAACGGACGTTCGTTATCGAGTTTCTAGTCTTTCAATGATATTTGTCAGCGAAATTGCGTTCTTAGGGGGTCGCCTACAATCGACGGAGGAAAAAAAATTATTCACCGTTTATTGCCTGTTTCTGAGGTTTTGGCGTCGTAAAAAAATGCAAGTGTTATTTACCACAAAATGTTTTTTTTTTTTTTTTTTTTTTGGGAGAATAATACGAAACTATATTGATAAGGCGGTAACTGTACAGTTATTTAAGAAGAATTTTCTGGTTTATCGGATCTATCACCGTGTAGAACAATTATAACGCGAATATGGCAGCGTGAATTTTCAACATACGAAAAAACAATATGCATAAACACGAATAATCTCGTGATGAATAAAACGTATAATTTTCAATAATAAATCAATAACCTAATATTTTTTCGATACATTTCTTCCGGCTCAATTTAAAGAAAAGTTACCCAAATCTGCATATTTACCGGAACCCTTTTTTCGCAAACGAATTGTCAATCAGGAGTGTAGATATTTTCGGTGAAACAACGAATTGTATTTCATCCACATTTTTGGAGGTCAATCAATCGATACTCAATTTTTATGAAACAACATAAAAATACGCGTAAGGCCAAACCTATAAAATATCTCTTTGAATAACGACGAGGATTTTCAAGACGTGGAATCTGAGTAAAACCAGCATGCGGAAATAATTTAAATAATCGTATTCGTACGATAAGGCCATTCAATAATAAAAATTTATCTCATATTTCGTCAATATTTTTCTCAATCGATTAATGGAGTCGTCAATGTCGCGAACAAAAATCAATCGGCCCTAACGATATCCTTCCTAAAAAATCACGCTACTTCTGTCAAAAATCCATTTATCAAAAATCGTTAATCCATCAAAAATTGCTTACACCCACCTCACCTGTGTTCTTATCAAAACCAAAAATAGTTGACAGTTTCATTACCAACCGCGATTGCCATAATCGTAATTTGAAACTTTGTCTTGGGGTCCATCGCGTACGGATATTTATGCGCGATATCTCATTCGTGAAGGCGTCGCGTGCGCGCATTCCGAGCGCTTCGAAAATCGTCATATATTATTCTCTCTCACCACTCGCTTACTCTCGTGCTGGCCCGGCGCATCAGAGGGAGAGATCGCTTTATACGACCACGAGCGCGTTCAACAGAGTGCAGAAGCGAGAGTCGAAGAGAAAGAAAGAAAGAAAGAAAGAACAAGAAAGAGAGAGAGAGAGAGAGGAATGCACGAGCTATACTAATGGAGAGGACGAGCAAGAGAGAGAGAGAGACGAACGAGGATTTTCCGGGAAGCGAGAGCGTTCGTCGTGAACAAAAAGTGAAGAGGGTGGGGGAGGGGTTGGATTTGCCAGCGGTTTAGTGACGGCACGGTAAAGAAAGAGGGGAGGGGGGAGGGGGACAATACGGCGCTACGAAACACCGCCGCTAGCCGCCAACGAAGAGAAGACGGATGCCTGAGTGCGTGTGGATTGCATTGGGGCCATGGGAATCGGAGCGATTAGAATTAGACTCGTGCGCGTCGCGACGTCGCGGAATGTGTCGAGTCACCCGTGAACGCATCATGGATGTTAATATATATATATATATATAGGGGTGAGTTTATCCCTTTCGACAAGAGAGATATTGAAATCGCATTCGTCAAGGAACGAAGTACTGTAGCGAGTCGTGATAGAAATATAACGTGAGTAGGAAATGGACTTGAAGTTCGCATCGTTGCGACGCAACAAAATTTCTTTTCTTATTTTTTTATTTCCTTCGATCTATTATTTGGCGAAATATTTTTTTTTATATTTAAATTCTAGGTTATACCAATAAAGATTTGTATAATTATTGAGGTATTTTAATTAGGATTACAGTGAAAAAGAAATAGAGAAATTAAAACATAATGATTTTCGTTGCGGGGCAACGTTGCGAACTTCAACCTCATAGTAGGAAATGGACTTGAAGTTCGCATCGTTCGCAACGAAATTCATTTTCTCTTTTTTTTTATTTTCTTAAATCTATTATTTGGCGATATATATATTTTTTTTTCATATTTGTATTTTATGTTATCACAATAAAGATTTGTATAATTATTGAGGTATTTTGATTACGATTACTTTGAAAGAGAAATAGGGAAATTAAGAAATAATGATTTTCGTTGCGTCGCAACGTTGCGAACTTCAACTTCATAGTAGGAATGGGTAACGTTTGTCGATTGCTCGAGAGTGTCGATATTTTCTCCGAAATAATCGCTTAGGTATATATGTCGACATTTTTTATGATCGATCAATCGATTCCCAATTTCCGGGAGCCACATCGAATATACATGACAAATGATCGTTGCTCCTTTTCACAGGCCGCGATCGGGTCGAGCGTGGTGTAAAACGATCGATCTGGAACTATCTTTGGAAGACGTTTCGGAAGACTCGTTTTTTAATGGGTTTTGAATTTGGATGATAGGGTTTGTACAATATTGAAATTTAACGATGAAAGTGTTTTTTTTTTCGTGTTTGGAGAATTTTTTTTTGGCGATTGATCAAAACTTCGATGTTTTCAATGGGAAGTCGATTTGATCTGACAATATTTTTCTAAATGATCGATTTTTTAAGAGTTCATTGAACTTTGAACATCACATGTTTCGAAATGTGTAATCCTACATTGGGTTATGGATACGAACTTTGACTGTTGTGTTTTTTGTTTACATTGCACAAAAAATAATGTTTATCGTTTTAAGGACATGTCGAAGACGTACCACGTGACACACGAGTGCGAGAGAAATAGTCGAAATTTTTAATAGTCGATTTTTCGCCGTAAACTTAATCGACGCCGAGAAAACGGATTTCGAAAATTTGCGAGGTTATGTCGATGTTCGTCATGCCCTTAAATTGTTAAATAGTAAATGCTTGAAATTAATTACTCGGTTTTGCTTCGTTCATCTGTAAATTTAGGACTTTATAACGATGTAAGAAAAAAAAATACGCTCTCCTGGCCCACATGACTTCATACGTCGTATACATATATGACGCAGAGTGCCTAACGCGAGACACGCCGTTACGCCGGAAAATCGACTATTGCGAAAGCGCTTCTGCGTCGAAACGTCTCAACGTGTCCCGCATCGTCCCAAGATCACGTAGAAGTTCGACATAGCCTCACGAATATTCAACCCGTATTTTTCTCGCAAATTTATATAGAAAAGAAAAATCTTTAAATGCCTTGAATTCTATAGAGCTTCTGAGAAAAAAAATTCATCATAAAAGACGAAAACTGCATGAGAATTTGTGAGGTTATATTACCCGGCACGGGGATTCAAGGAAATGTCGAAAACGTACCACGTGACACACGAGTGCGAGAGAGATAGTCGAAATTTTTAAATCGCAATTTCTCAAAGAGGAATACATTTTTATCGTAAAATTCAAGCATCTATTTCTGTCTCTATGAATTCTACAAAGACTGATGCTCGATTTTTCGCCGTAAACTCAATCAACGCCGAGAAAACGAATTTCGAAAATTTGTGAGGTTATGTCGATGTTCGTCATGCTCTTAACTTCAAAAAGTGTATAAATCACGCGGCCTCGAGTGCGACAGAACCAATTTCCGTCTAACATTTCGAAATCGTTCAACATTTCGAAAAAAAGCACTTTCCACTTTGAAAAACGATTAACGGGTACGCTTGTAATCCAGAATGATAACTCCTATATAAAACTCTCGCTTAACTTCCTAAAAGAAAAAAAAATCAAGCGAATAAACTATTCGAGATTCGAATCATTTTCGGTAATCCATTTAACGGGAATTCGTCACTCGCTCTTCGTCTCTCTCGTTTGTTTTCGTCACGACGGAAAGAGCCGAGGGCAAAGCGAAACGCGATGGAACGCCGCGCGAGTCGAGGCGTGCCTTCTACGACGGAATTGGATTGAGGCCTCCGAGTCCCGGTCACGTCGAACAGTGTATACGCGCCAACGTGCATCACAAACACACACACACACACACGCACACACACATACAAAACGAGTACTTGACACGTGTATAGGCGCGCACGCGCGAGCTCGCCAAGTATTAATTGTTTTTCATTCGAGAGCTCGCCGAGATGCTCGCTCGAGATTGCACAATATTTTGCACGAGTCAGCTTCGACGTAACGCGAGTTAGTGTAATCCCCCCGTAAACGGAAAAACGCAACGTGTGAAACGTAGAAAGTTGCGGATTCGCGAACGCCGTTTGTCACTCGTGAATTGAGTATCGAACGAACAAAAAAAAAAGAAAGGAAAAATTACACGTAGGAATGAACCCGGATGCGCGGTATGACTGTAGACATATTCAAATTAACCGAAACCGGAATCAGACCGATCTTCGTCTCTCTTCCAATTGGCCGTGAATTTTCTCGAAGAGATTCCGATAAATCGTTTTCTTTTTTCTCTGATTCGCTCGTCCCCTTCCATGCGCCTTCAAATAGTCCGGACTCGATAGTCGTGACAAAACTTACGAACACAATTGCGTCATTGTTACTCGAGAGTGTCGAATAATCCGCGTCTTCGCCGTAAAAACACTAAAACGTAACTAATCTGACCGATCGAGTGCGGCTCCCCCTATACTAGTGCGTATACTCCCCGCGCACAGGATACGAGAAAAAAGAGAGAGAAGCGAAAAAACGAAAGACGTATCACGCTCTGCGTCGCATTTTACGTGTTAGAGGAAGGGGAGTTTCGTAGGGCTGAACGGTGGGGAAAGGAAGGAAGGGGCAACGCGGTTCGAGGGGAGGTTGAACGAACCGAAGGTTTTTACGCATTTCGTGTGTAGCCCGCGCCCGCTCTTGAAACACAATTTTATTGGGAGCGCTGCGAATCTTCGACACGTTTCATGAAAAACCACGCGGTCTCGTACTCGAATGTTTTGCATTTCCCCCTTTTCTTTTACCGGATAAAAAAAAATGAAGAAAAAAAAACGTACAAACGAAATATATGAAAACGAGTTAGCCGGCGAACGACGTAGAGAACAATGCGAAGAACGAGAACGACTCGCGTCGTACGCAAGCGCTCACGAGATTCGTTTTCATGGGCGCGCGCGTGCTATTTCTATGCGCAGAAAGTTGTCTTCGTCGATATTGCGTCATACATAAAATCAGTTATACAAATATAACGTCATTCAGTAAATGCGTTTTCAAGGAAGTCCCTTCGTATTTTTTCAAACGCATGGTCGGTTTTCAGATTACAAAACTGGGGGTGGGGTAGGAAACCCGAAATTCCATTCACGAGATGGTTCAAAATTCCGAATTTGAATTTTTACCAAAACTAAAAATTCCGTAAAGGTTTACGAAATTTGTTTGGGTTTGTTTGGGTTCGTTAATTTGATTTCAAACCCTTGATTTCAAACAAACCCAAACAAAGACAAAAATTTACGAAACTTGTAGTTTTGGTAATTTCAAATTCGGAATTTTGAGCTTTCCGGTCAATCGAAGTTCGGGTTTCCTACCCCACCCCATAAAACTGTCCTCGAAGTCAAATGGTTGACCGGCCCACCCCCTCCCACCCTGCCTCGTCTATACACGAGTTTGCGTCCATTTTTCTCTATCCATCTCAGTTCTACGACTCTCGACATATTTGTCTCCTCTCGTTTCTTTTCAAACCCTTCTTACTTTTCCCACTCCTCATGTTCCGTCCTCGTGCTCTCGTTCTTTCTTCGTTACTCCCACTCGACTCCACTGCCGCTCCCACCTTTCTCCGAACGAAACGTAAACAAGGCACAGAGGCAGGAGTGGCGTTTGCGGTGTGTCGCTCGTCGTTGGGTGTATGCGTGTGCCGGTCGTGCCTACCGCGGATGAGTCGGCTATGTGAGTGCGAGAGAGACGGACTGATAGAAATACGTCGAGGCCCTATCGCGACCATGCGCAAACACGAGCTATTCAACGCGCTTTTCGTTTTCCTTGTTTGGCGCAACGAAAACTACGTATTAAACGGGCTTCGTGTACAGTGACGCAGATACGCATGCCGGTGCGTACCCTTGCCTTATTAGCGATTACACACATTTCAAACGGAAAACAATTTACGTGCGCCAATTTCGCCGGTGCGGACTTTCGTGACTGGTTTTTCGGGAATAGATGGAGCCACCGCTGCGGAGCGCGAAGGCGAATAGTGCGCGTCACCTTTGTCGAGTGGGCCTCGCAACGTTACATGGCCGATCGAATTCAATCCCAGAAAAATTAAATTCAAAAATTGCATTAAATTTTTCTTTTTTTTTTATTAAATTTCAATATGTACCCTTTCGAGTTGTTAGATATTACCGTTCCCTGTTACAAGTATTTGTATCAATCTCTAACTGTAACTTCGGTAACCTAACCTAACTTCCAATCTAATTACCCAAAAAATGGATCATTCAAAAGCTCGTATGTGGTTTTCATGCGAAGTGTTTTCACGAACAATAAAGATTAGCACTTTGAAGTTTGTATTCTATTCGACTGTGCGAGAACGCGCCGAGCGCTATCGAACTTTCCCGATTGCGCTGTGACGTCACAATGTTACAGTCAGAACAGAAACTATCCGTGAAATTCTCCGTTCATCAAATTCTGTCAACAATACCCACGATAAAGTCGCATGATACTTGTTTCGTTCCTCTATGCCTGAATACCTCGAAAAATACACCGAATAAAATATTCCTGGCTGCGCCATTTTGTCCGTTTACTTTCATCGAGCGGTTCGTTGAAAGTTCGACTTCCAACCAAGCTTCTCCACGAACTTTTGCAGCGTTCAACCGCTATAGATCATTTTGTCGTAATTGGGTTTCTTAGAAACTCAGTCACGATGAAAGTATCTATAGTCGGCGAATTGCTCGAATTTGCTGTCACACGCCCACTTTTACACATCGTTGCACTTAACCCTAGATTACTACTCTATGTCGCAGAGGCGCCTGCGTTTTTGATTACTCTCTTTTTATGTCCTTTTCTCTCTTATATAATATTATTAAAATCTCTTTTATATAATATTATTTAAAATTGAATTTTTCTTTTTTTAGTAATATACACAATTATATTAGCAGTCAAAACATATCAATCATATTTATAGGTTTTGAATAAAATCATTAGTCAATATGATGGGTACGTCGCAACATGAGTAGTAATGTAGGGTTAAGGACAAGTCGAATACGTACCACGTGACGCACAAGTGCGAGAGAGATAATCGACATTTAAAAATCGCAATTTCTCACGGACAAAACATTTTTATTGTAAAATGCAAATGAATTCTACAAAGACTGATGCTCGATTTTTTGCCGTAAACTTAACCCATTAAAGACTATCGTTGCCACGGGACAACGTGAGTAGTCAATTTAATTTACGGATCATACATCAAAAACTACAAACCCTAGCGTTGCCATATGGCAACAGTCTAAAACTCAAAATTGGGAGATTTCATATTTTTTTTCATCATCATATCAACTGTTCATCATTCAACCCAAATATAAAGATAAAAACACACAAAATTCGAATTTCAAAAATTCAGACCCTAACGGATTAATCGACGCCGAGAAAACGAATTTCGAAAATTTGTGAGGTTATGTTATGTCGTGCCCTTAAACCCAGAAGCTATAGCAACCATGATCCAGCTGGCGTTTTTTCAATTCGAACAAATTTCTATTTTGAGGTTAGAATCGCCCCCGGGACTTTCGACTCACTGATCCATTATCCTCGCGGGGTCAGGGGTCTCGTCCGAATCGCGCCGTGGCGCTGCTCGCTGCCGCACCATCGTCGGTATAACTCGCGCTTGTGCCTCGCCGTAACTAACGCACAACTGCAACGCCACCGCGCGACGAAACGTCGTATTCTATCCGTATTCTCAATGGCGAACTCGGTTCCGCGAGCGAGGAATTCTGAATGGCTGTGCTGATACTCCCCCCCCCCCCCCCCCCCCCCCCCCCCCCCCCCCCCCCCCCCCCCCCCCCCCCCCCCCCCCCCCCCGCCCCCCCCCCCCCCCCCCCCCCCCCCCCCCCCGAACCAAGTCCAAACGTGAATCTCCGCTCGTGAGCGATTGTTCACGAGTACAGCACGTGCACGTATTGATGCGTGTTTGTGACAAATATTTTGATCGAAGCGAAGGTATAACTAATAAATCCTGATCACGACGGGTATTTTCTTTGCGGTAATCGATTGTATCGATTTTTCGTCGACTAATCGATTTCCTATTTTGCGAAGCAACATTGATAGGTAAAACTTTAGAAATACGTCGCTATTTTACGAACTTGCGATGAAGAGGGAGGAGGGAGTCGTCCTCCAGTAATTTCGTCCTCTGGAACAAACCCAAACAAACCCAAACAAGCCCCGAACAGCAGATCGTAATCGCGTAAAATCAGTGCCCAGTAGAGAAAAATTTGGAGGTGAAGTTCCGAGTCGATTGATATAAGCTCGTATAAAGCTCGGATCCATCCCTGAATTATTATCCATTTTTAAAGACGGCTTTTATCAGCTGCGACCCCGATGAGGTGAACCGATTGGTGAATCATATCAAGCCCGTCGTTTTGAATTTATGAGTTTCGTGAACATATTCGAAATGAGAAATCTCGAAAACCTCCGGAGGTCAATTTTCATTCAAGTTGAGCAGTATTGAAATTTGTTTCGGTATATTGGATCTGAATAGATATTGGATTGAATTTGTGAAATTTGTGAATGAATTCGTAACCAGAAACGCCGAAGAAGAACAAGTGTCATTTTTCATGCGAATTAAACGAATTTCCAATTTCGATTCTCCATATTGAATTTCTTTCAACCTAGAACTCGTAATCAGTAAAAAAAAAAAACATTTCGATGCCACACTTCATTACAATCGAAATACTATTTTTTCAGCGCTTGGGGCACAGTGAAATCTGTCTTGTCGTTAAAGGGGTTAATAACTTCTCAATTAGTTCTTTCAGACTGTCCCCTCCAGCGTTTAACATTCCTCATTATCGTGTTAGAACGCTTCGGTAATCTTTTGGTATTTCGGCTATGTGTGTCTAGCATTCTTGGCCTGAGGCTGTGTTAAGCGATGTCCTTCACCCTCAAATTTCATATTACGACTGCGTACTCATTACTTCCACTTGGAATCGTCTCGGTAACAGCTGGTGGCTTGTCCTACCGAAAGCTTGCGATTGCATTTGTATCGTACTGTACAATACGTACTGATGTTTTGTCTCATGTTTTGACGTCGTAGTCTTGAGCTATTAATTCCTTTCATCTTTAAAAAATAAAGTAAAAATAAAGTAGAAAAAATTGTTTTTTAAAGTAAAGTAAAAAAGAGGTGTAGTAAAAAGAAATCCATTATTTTCTGAAGCAAAGCAATCAGAAAACTGTCGCTACAGTTTGTTTGGTACGAAACCTCATCTTTCCAACATCGAATGCTCGATGTTCATGCTGGCGCGATTTCGTTACGATTCATATATGCTCTCATCAAATTGTTATTCCATACACGCGAGACATTGCCTTCGACAGCCTTGACGGCTAATGGTCATTTATTCTTTCTCCCTATCTCTCTCTCTCCGCTTTTGCAGATGCGGGATACACGTGAATCCCGTTTGATTGACGAAGGCCGTGATCAGCGTGCCGTTATAATCGTGCTGAGAAAAACATCAGGCAAGCGGAACCTTACTTAGCGCGGAAAAATCGTTTCGATTCGTTTCACCCCCTCATCACGATATTCGAGTAAAATTATGATATTCATCGACGTGAATATCGTGATTTTGTTTTACCTCCCTCATTTCACAGTAAGATTGCGATTGAGAGGAGATATTCACGTAGCATGGTTGAATAAATCGATGTTTTTTGCATTTTCCTGAACCTTGAAGAAAATATCTGGTGAAAATTGCAAGTCAATATCTCGATAAATAAAGAAGCTACGCCCGTGAAAGTGAATATGATTTATTAATCCACGAATTTTTAAATCCGTTTTTATCAAAACCACGTTTGTCAAATCGGTACCTAAAATTTGTAGAAAACCGATCGTCTCGAATTTGTTTGTGGTGATTCTATACACCATTATCTAGTACAAGTTATTGCTGGTTGATTCATCGTCAAAATAAACCTTTTTTCACGAGAAAAAAATAAGATTTTTTCATCGCATAAAAATACATAAAAAATAAATATTTTTTCAGAAATTTTTTTATTTAGAAATTTCGCTATTTTTTTTTTACTGAAATCGTAAATAGAATACCTCAATAATTATACAAATCTTTACTGTGATAACTTACAATTAAAATCTGAAAAAAAAAATATTTCACCAAACAATGAATCTAAGGAAATAAAAAAAAAGGGAAAAGAAATGTCAGCGTCGCAACGATGCGAACTTCAAGTCCATCTTTTTTACTATTTTACAAGTTGATTGCTGTATGTGAGATCGATTTATGGGAAACTTAACCTAACCTTAACGTAGCTTGATAATAAACCTTCATGATGAATATTTTTTGAATTTGCAGCTGACTTTTCAACCCAAACAAACTCGAACGTCGCCTACTAGAATGACGAGTTTGACATACTCGAGCTCGTGTGTACGGGTACGCAGGGCTACGACACAGGTTGTTGCCGGTCTCTTTCTCTACCCACTCGCATTCAAACGTTGGAATTCGGATTATTTCGGACTAACAAACGATTCGCTCGAGAGCCGAGTAAAGTATACGCAGGGTATTCCGTCGGACACTTGCGAGGTGCTCGCGACTGTGGTAGACCGCCGAGAGAGCGAAAGAGTGGTAAGCTCGAAAAGAGCATGCGCGAGTGAGATCGCAGCGCAGTCGACGGGGGAAGTTGGAACTTCGAAAAATGAAAAGCGCGAGAGGGGCAACGGATCGGTGGGGGTAGGTAGGGGAATGGAAAGGAAGTGTAGCCGTGAAGATTCATCAGGAACTATCCACGTGACTAATAACGCATGTGGGGCATTTCTCAGGAAGATACGAAAAGAACGTCGAAGAATTCGTTTTGTAAAAATCGAATTAAGAATCTAGACGGGCTGAGCAGACTTGGTCAATTCTTGGAAAACCATTGGCAAATTTTTTACACGTCTATCTCAGCACGTGAACACCTGACACGAGACTTGAAAAAAATCGACCTGTTTATTCGTCTTCGACAGGAAAAAAAAGCAATTCCGAGTATCGTGCGTGGCGAGATTATAACTTTTTTTGCTTGTCTACCGACGGGCAAGAAGGAAAAACAGGAACTCGTAAACGTAAACAAATATCGAATTAATGCTTGTCACGGATGTTTGTGCTAATGTAGAGATTGGATTCATTTTTAATGAATCGAATTTAAGAGGGAGCCGCACCCGCGAAAAAACTTGGACGCAGCCTCGGTTCGCGTCGGTAAAACAAAATTAGCGCGAGCTACTGCTACCTACCGCGAGGCAA
>JAPYZJ010005437.1:0-12539 GCA_030522765.1 Ophioninae sp. B BG-2022a
ACGGTCACCGCACCAAGTATCAGCCTCTCTCGATGCTGCTTAACTTCGGTGATCGCCCGAGCCGCACTCCGACCGCCCAGCCACCAGCGTCGGTAACACGCATAAAGTATGAAAAAATTGAGAATAAAATCCAAAAACATGTAAAAAAAATAAAAATAACGTCTACAACGTTTGGGTTTCAAACGGAAGGAATAGCCTCGAGGGCATCCACGTATAGGGTGTGCGAAACCTCGTCGAGGTCAAAAAGCACGTTGGTCGATTCAGACCGTGAAAGCCTGGGTATCGAGTTCGTTCGTAGCTTGATAGGGAAACTCACGCGCTCGTTCCGGATCTCACGTGTACACGAATCTACACGGATCTACACGTGAAATCTCCTCAGAGGACTTCTCGGAGCTCCGTACGTAAAACACTCGTTTAAGGTGGGTTTGGGTTACGCGGGTGTACCGGTTTTATCACCCGGGAAGAGCTTTCCCACTATCGCACGTTCCTACGTATGAGCTTGCGACGTATAACCCAAATAATGCATTCATACCCCTATCCACGTGTACACGTACTCGGGAAAACGTTTATCGTTATTGGGGAGGGGTTACTCTCAACTCGACGGTTAATCGGTATGATAACCGGTGCAAGCTTGCATCCAAGAGCTTTTACTCTCGTAAATAGAAGCTTTCGTACGGTTCCAGATACGTGCGAAATTTGTATATCCTCAAAGCTGAGGGTGGGGGGTGCGGGAAGGAGTAATAAAGAGGAGTGTTAATCTCCTTCTGAAACCTACCGACCATCCTCTGGCCCTGAATCGGATAAACAAATAAATTTGCTCATCTTCGGTAGAGCTTATGTTGAATTTTACATTTATAGGAATTTATATGGTATTCTGAGGTTTTGTGAATGAATGGTGAAGGAAATTTAATTTTACGAGTTTTCGGGTAGTCGAACACATTTTTTTTATGAAAATTGAAGCTCTGCGAATTACTCGAAGTTTTTTTCTTAAGACACTTGGCAATGTTTTTGTATAATTTTTTATGAGCTTTTTTTTCAGTCTATCGAAGTTTCCATTGCGAACGTAATACTCTCATTTTTTCTAAGCGAAAATTCTCCAACGATTTTGAAATTTTGATCATTAATAGCATTTTGATTTTTTTGCGTTTAAAAAATTCAATAATTAGTTAATTAAAAGCACGATTTTTCCATCAGGGTAAAAAGTTTGTATTCGGAAAATGTAGAAAATAATAATAATAACATTGTTATATTATTAATAATATAATATAGATAATATAGATAATAATAATAATAATATCCAATAAATAAATACAGTCGAGTACGTTTCAAGTCTATTTTCGTACTTTTGTTTTTTTTTACCAAATGAGTATTTATATTTTGCAAACACGATATTTCATCCGACGAAAAATTTGGGACGCCAGCCAATTCGTGACAAGCTTTGAAATTGCCATTGCCATTACGAAATTTCATTTGAAATGTTGTCGTTGCGCGCGCATCCCTAGACTCGTGTACGTTCGTCAAACATTAAATTAAACATCAAAGTCCGGAAATGAAGCGTTATTTTCGTTGAGAAAAACGAGCGGGTTTTTCTATGGGGAAGAGAAGAGAGAGAGAGAGAGAGAGAGAGAGAGAACGAGAGAAAAGGACGAAAGGGCCAACGGTTATTTACATTTGACGTTACAGTGCGCTCGAACGATCTGACAAAACAGAATTAAACCTGACCCAACAGAAATTTCCTGTCTCGTGGGACGAGAGGTCGAGAGCTTTACTGCGATGCCTTGGTGACCTATCACCACAGCCCAATGGAAATATACAAGGAACGTTTTTCTTTACTTACTCTTGCTTGAAAAAAAAAAGAAAAAACAACAGAAAAAATTGACTTTTTCTATCAAGTCGATTCGAGAGAAAAACATTTTTTAATTTTCCAGTAAAAATGGTTAATTTTTAGTTAACTTTTTGCTTTTGGATATTGCTATGATTTATTGTTAGTTTTTATTGTTTATTTTTCGCGAACTCGATTTCATTTCGAGTAAATTCAATTTAGTTAATTTTATTTTCAGTTTTTATAAATAAATAAAAAACGCTGTCTTTTCTATTTTTTTACATTTAGTGTACTTGTTTTTTCTTCCATTTTATATTGTTCCATTTTCAATTTTTACAATAAAGAATGTACAAACAAAAAAGAACCCATACAATAATCACTTTTAACAAAGCGAATCCTTTTAAATAACATTCAAAAAAAGAATTAATAAATAATTTACATAAACATTTGATTATTTATCCCTATCCATTATTAACATCAACCCATGAAACAATGATTAACGAATTATAATCACAAAATTCCCCAGCTAATAATCGTATTAACGTCCCAAACCGACGCGGGGAGAATCAGTGCTAGTAGTCCAGGTAAACCATAGTCAGACAACCGTACCATTTTCACTATATTATCTTTTTCCTTTTTATTTCCACTGAAAATAACAGCCCAAACCCAAACATAAACATCCCACCCTCCAAACCATATAATTTTCTACCTTCAACCTCCAACAGTTGGAGGGGAAGGGGAGGGGGGGGGGTTGACAAACGTCAGATTTTTTTTTCGTTCGTTTGGCCTCGAAAATGATTGCTCGGTGGGGGCCGTGACCGCAGCGATTTCGTTAGCGGAAACGGGGTCGGTGTTACTCAACTGGTAATTCGTGGCTGTCCGTCCGACTTTACATCGTTCACTTGCCCGGACATACGAACACGAATCGCAGCGTGTAAACGCATCGAAATAATTAATCTCCGGCTGTCAAAAGCAGGCGCGTTAGAATTGACCTGCCTGGCCAATTATACCGATAGTAAACGTTCCCGCGGTTCACCAGTCGTCCCGAAACCCCCCTTACCTCTCAAAACGGGGTTAAGGGGGCTTATTTGGGTTAGGTTGTTGGGAAACCACCTTAAACCTCAGAAGGGGCACTAAGTTAATAATGGGTTGGGATGAATAATCAAATGTTGATGTAAATAATTAATTAATTATTTTTTAATGTTCTTCAAAAGGATCCACTTTGTGAAAAATTATTCTTATAAAAATGGTACTCTGTAATGAAAGTGGTTTTTCTCGTTAAAATGGTAACCCGCACTAAAAGTGGCTCCTTTCACAAAAATGGTTGTCTCGAATAATAAATGGCACCTGTTACCAAAATGGTACACCAATCAAATAATTATAATTGTTACAAAAATGGTGCCTCGATGCAAAAAAATTGTTCCCTGTCCCAAAAATTGTCCCTTCACTCAAAAATGGTACTCTGACCAAAAAATTGTCCCTTTTACAAAAATGGTACTCTCCGTTCGTAATACGCGGCCTCATAAAAAGAGGCTCGACTGGATCCAACAATCAGGACATTATTTAAAACATTTCAAGGCATTTGCGATGACTCCCGGTACTATAAATAGCCCAAGGTGTTAAAAATGACCCCAACAGTTCGAAGTGTACAAATTCTCCCCCCCCCTTCTGCCCCGGAACAATCTGTTTTAAAAGTTGATACGCGAGCACGCGGAAATGCGGAAAGCGCGATAGAAATTTCGTCGTGGCGTGTTTGCGACAGAGCCGGAACGCAGATCCGGAGACTAATTAATTCTTCGTCCGTGAAATCGGACACGAGTTCTCGCTTCGCGTATAGCGATACTCGGAGCCTGGATTAATTAAGACATTTCAGTCGAGGACTCGCTATCCTCGGTACACCCTGAAAGGCTCGCAAACGTTGGGATTTGAGAAAAGGTGCGGGCGGGTTGTACAGAGCGAAACGTCGCAGCAAAGATGCGGGACCGGAGACGAGTTACCTCGGAGGTCAAAGGTTGCTATGCGCGCGACGAGCGATCTCGTTCTTTTTGTTTCTCAACGTCGCGAACAAAAGATGAAACTCTGTTCTATAAGTTTTTACGTATAGGGTGATTTTTGCTTTAAAAAATTCCCATACAATCCCAAACAAACCCAAATAAAAATTGAACCGAATTTTAATAAAATCGAACACTCACAATTTTAATTAAAACATTGAATTTGATTTAACATTGAATTAATATAATAAACAAAAAAAACATTAATTTAATTATTAATTCAATACCCCCTTTCTATTGTTAAATTCATGTTATTGTTACATCAATGTTTTTTTTTATTAAATACACAGTGTGTCAATTGAAAAAATAAATTCATCACTTTTAAAAAACAAAAGGTTGCCAAATTTAATACGTAAACGAACACTGAATTTTCAAACTTTTCATTTTTTATAAAATATTATAAAAAATTTAATATTTTTGTCAAATTGAAATTTGGATTGTTGGGATTAAACATATTTATTTTTATTCCTGTATTAGTATAATAGAAAAGGATTGTTATACTAAAATAATAATAATAATAATGAAAATAATAAAGAAATAATAATAATAATAATTGTAATGATAAAAGAAACAATAATAATAATAATTGTTGTTGTTGTTTTTGTTCTTCTTGCCATCATCTTCATAATTATAAAACTAGTATATGATAGTAAAAAGAAAATGAATATAAAATTTAAAAAAACATTCATCTAATCCTTTCTTTCTTACGTATCTTTGCTACTGTTAAACCTCTTCTTCTTCTTCTTTTCGTAACGCCCATGCACGTGAGATTGATTTTTGTGCCTTCTCTGTTTTTTTTTCGTACAACGGCGTATTCGGATCTCGTGGATTTACGCGGCCGAGGGGGGAAGGGGAGTAGAAGCCGCACGCTTATGCACTGGAGGCTTAGGCGCGATGGCTCGCTCGGATGGCGCCAGGTAAACGCGTACGAGGCTCGGTGACAGTTATGGTAATGATGTTTTTTTTACATTTTTTTTGACGTGCAAACCCTCGCGCGTCCTGGCCCTTGCCTCAACACATACAGTCAATAAAGCTCGGCCGAGAGCGAGCTCTGTTACCCCGGACAACGACGTGGTTGGGAGGGAGGTTGTGATTCGGTCGCGTTTTGCCAGAGATGTACTACTGGGATGAAACACGCGTATGCTAAACAATTTTGTACACGGAGTTCCATGCTGGAATTCGCGATGGGGAAACCCACGTTTCAGGGTATTAGAGGAGGGGGGAAGGGGAAGGAGGAGGAGGAATTTCGAATGAAAAAAAAAATGGAAAATTGTACGTGAGCTTGTAAAGAAATATATGTTCAAAGAATTTTTGAAGAATTTTTCATGAATGTTTAAAGAATGTTTAAAATATCTTTAAGGAATTTTTACAGAATTTTTGAAGAATTTTTGAAAAATCTTTAAAGGATTTTTAAAGAATATTTAATTTGGTTGCTAAAAACGTGCTAAAAATTATAATTTTTTTTTTTTAATTATTAAAAAATTGTGTAGCTATCTGTGTCAGACGAGTTTCCGCGGTTCGAGGAATTCTTTCTCCGTGGGTAAATCCGGAGAATTTCGATTCCGTCGAATACGGAAAAATTGTAGTTGCCACGAAACCAAATGTTTGTTCACAGAATGCTCCGCACGAGTGCTCCGCCAAATAACTCCAATTTCCTTTCATACCTTCCTATTATTCCTTTCCTGTCTCCGTACGACGCGACACGAAAAATATTCGCGATTCATTTGATCCGCAACGAAACACACGTACACATACATCGACCCTCGAACAATTGCTTATAGCCAAATAAATTCCGAACCTTTCTCGTGTAGCGTACATAATACGTGACTACGAATTCGATCTTTCGTTACGGATTTTCTTTTCACAATGGTGTAGTCAAGAGAAGGAAAGAGTTTTCTGGCGTCCTTAAAAACAAAAATTGTTTGGTTTTATTTGTTTGGCAGCCAAAAAAAGAACCCTCCCGATCCCCTTGAAAAGAAAAATTGTTTGGCTTTGTTTAGGTTTATTTGCTTGGAAGCCAAAAGAATACAAAATGTTTTCTTGCCTTCTCAAAAAGAAAATTTGTTTGCGTTTGTGTGCCTGGCAGTCAAAAGAAAGAAGAATTTTCCCCTTAAAAACGATTGTTTGGGTTTGTTTGGGTTCGCTTGCTTGGTAACCAGAAGAAATAAACATCTCCACCCATCCCCTTAAGAACACAATTTGTTCGGGTTTGTTTGAGTTTATTTGCTTGGCAGCCAAAGAAATAAGAATCCTCCCCATCCCCTTAAAAAGAAAAATTGTTTGGGTTTATTTGGGTTTGCTTGCTAGGCAGTCAAAGGAAATAAAAATCTCCCTCTGCCTCCTGAAAAGAAAAAATTGTTTGGGTTTTCTTGGGTTTATTTGCTTGGAAGCCAAAAGGATTAAAAATTCTCCCCTACCTCCTCAAAAAGAAAATTTGGTTGAGTTTGTTTACCTAGCAGCCGAAAGAAAGGCCAATTCTCCCCTTAAAAATAATTGTTTGGGTTTGTTTGGGTTCGTTTACTTGGCAACCAGAAGAAATAAAAATCTCCACCCATCGCCTTAAGACAATTTGTTTGGGTTTGTTTAATAAAAATATTGATTTTCACTACATGATCATTCACTGCACCAGAAAGGGTAATTTATCGTGTTAATAATTTTTTAACAACGATGTAAATCATTATTACAAGAAAAAAGTTGAATAAAACCACTTTTTTGTCGTCCCTCCTAGCACTCCACGCCTCAAAGCAAAAGGCTCACGCGTACGCACAATCAGAGTCTGCGAATTTTTCATAACTGGAAAAAAAGATACGAGGAAAAAGAAAGAGATGAAAAAACGCTTGGTAATCTCCAAAGTGGTACTCGAATTTCGGGCAATTATTGCACGGGGGCGTTGGAAAGCATCGATGGGGTAGATCCTCGGGAATCTCGCGTTCGAGTTAAAAAAAAGTAAAAAAGTTATTTTCCGATATTCACATACTGCTTTGAAGGATTCGTTCTGTGCAGTATTTATGGAAAATTGATTGATTCCCGGATCCATGAAATTCAATCGAAGAGGATGGAGCGAGTGAGAATCGAAAGTTTTTTTTTTATTCTCTTCCTGGTAAAGCCGTTACGAGTTTTGAATGATCTCGAACATTGAAACCTGACTGAATACAACTGAATCGATTTTAAAAATTTTTGTATTCTTTGTATTTAAAAAGAGGAAAAAAAGGTTTAAATGCAAGTTTGTTTAGAATACCATATTTACAAACGAAATATAAATAAAAAACTATTTAAAAATACAAAAGAATACAACAAAATATTAAACCCAAACAAACTTTTGGTTCTGCTGTATTTAAAAGTACAAAAAAAATAAAAAACTGAACAAGAAACAAATAGAAACGAAAAATCAGTATTCCCTAATACCCAATTCTTTTCGAAAGCCTTACTACTTTTCAACGTCCTAAATTATGAAGACGAGCAGTGTCCCTCGAGTAATTATCATATAAATAGGCCTTCAGTTTATCTCGAAGGATTTATGCAAATAGATTTCCAGGTTATTTCTAGGATATTTGATACTGACCTAACGTCGATTATGGGGACATTTTCGCCCTATAAGAAAATTCCTTTAGGTCGAACGTCCCCGAATTAACGGTTGTGTATATACGTACTCAGTTTTCGTAATTCTACGAAGGCGCATATAGCAACGGTTTTCTCGCTGTACGCGTGAGTGCCTTCCGGGGGACGTTAATTTTTATGGGATTTCCCTTGCACCGGGAACGAGGCTGTTTGCTTGGCAGACTGTACAACGAATCGCGTGTAGGCATCCCCGACGATAACAAACATCGTTAAACCATCTCATACCCTCCACCCCCCTCCCCTTCGTCCTTCCGCCTTTCCGCCCTTCACTCCCGCTTCCTGCTTTTCCCTCACTGCGCTTCTCGTAAAGGGGGAATAACAATTTTCATTTTTCACAAACTGACACGTTCCGCCGTAACACGGCTCGTGCTCGTTACATTTTCGTGCGGCCCACCGTCAACTTTCATGAAAATATGATACACGAGTTTTCTCGTTGCATGTATCACGTTTAATTTACGAGTAAATTAAGCTTTCCAATAAAATGAATTATTTTCATTTTTTTTTCATTTCGTCGAATTCACGTTCGCGATGATGACCATTGAGAATTTTGATAACGGAAATGGACGACGTTTAATTTTTTCATTTTTTTTAAATAAATGGATTGGAAGATTCGCACGTGACCGATACTCGGAGCGGTGCCCGCTGAGCCGTGCGCTGACTGGGGCATCAACCGGCATTGACCTGGACTACCAGAACCGAGTAGTGTTTTTTTAATTTGGGGAAGCGTCTGACTAGCATTGACCTGGACTACTAGAATCGAGTACTTTTTTCTTAATTTGGGAAGGCTTCTGACTGGCATTGACCTGGACTACTAGATCTAAGTAGTCCGGATTAATAACAGTCAGACATCTCTCCAAATTAAGGAAAAAAACTTAACAGAAAAACTCGATACGTGAAAACCCACAAGGATATCCAAAATCAGGAAAACAATGATTTCTTCACCTTTGTTTGGGTTGGTCATTCGAAACGCTAATACGCAAAAATCCGCAAGGACGGACGTTGAAAACCAGAACGAAAAATAGTTTTACACATTGATCGGTATGTACATAAAAATGGGCGCGAACTGGCATACGATACTCATTCGGGAGTTACCATCCCGTACAGCGACAACCCGGTGGTACCGTTTCTTTTTCCTTGTGTTTTTTTTCTCCTTTTTTCGTCCCCCAGTGTTTGTTACAATCACTCGGTATTCGGCTCAAATATTGGATTGCCGAAGCGCGCGTGTGATATTGTAATGCAGCGTGTGCACACATCGCGAACAATTGGAAAACTCCTCGGAACGTGTGTGTTCGTGTAAATATCGCGTGTATCGGGAAGGTTCCGTTGAGAATGGAGGTCGCAGCTTTTTTTCTCCAACCTTTTTCCCTCGTCATGGCGGACAAAAAAAAATAAAAATAACATCTTTTTGACTTCGATGACAATGATCGACGATCGAGGTACTTTTTTGTACCGAGCTTTTACTATTTTCATTTTTTGCTTTTTTTTTGGGAAACAATCGACATTTTTATGCCCGAATGGATGGCACGCGACGGATTCTCCGTAGACTGGTACAACCCTCCAACCCTCCACGCGACCCTACCGAGACCTCGACAGACAATAATACGTCGAGTCGAGGTTCCAGCCGAGCTCCGGTACGTAAATTGATACGAACGTAATTGGCATACACAACGGGAATGTTTTTATGAACGAGGAGCTTCTGGGAGCTTTTCGATCCTCGTTAAAATAATTCGAATATACGGAATCGAGATTGTTCGGCTTTGTACTTTACGAGGGTAGGTATGACACTGTTATTTCGTCGAAGTCGAAAGGATCAAGGGTTACTTGAAGTACTAACGATTATTTGCTTACGTTTCTATTTTATTTTCATTTTATATTTATTCTTAATTAATCTATTTTATTTATTTTTTTACGTTTTCCCTTCACCCCGAAATGGAAAATCATTATTCCAGGAATACGAGGGTATCGATGATATTTAAAGTATCGCCTGCATTTTTTTTTAAAGAAAAAGATAGAACATGGAACAAATAGAAAATAGTGTAAATTGAGTGAAAGGCTCTTTCGTGTCTGGCCCAAACTGACTTGAAATACTGGTCTCCACGTAAACTATCGATATAACCCTTACGAGTTCGGGTATAATCATTAGGACGGGACAACAAAAATGTTCATTAGAAAAAAGATAAATAAATTTCAAATAAGTACAGTTCGGCAAAAAGAGCAAAAGAAGAGGCTGCAGTAAAAGCTTGCAGGGATGTCTGACTATAACTGACCAGTCCTACTAGCCGCAAAAGCAGGGAAATCCTAAACTGCTTGGTGCACGTATGCACAATTATTTTTAATCTTTCTCATAAGTATCGTTACCGCGATTATTCATTACGATAATTATATAAAAGGTAACAATAATAAGTATAATAATAATATAGAAAAAAAAGTTGTCGCTGGCGTTGTTATTCTTGACATTATTTGTAATAACTGAGTTTTAACTCGACTTTTGAGCGGTTGTTTGTGTTTGATTGGTCTTTGAAATAAAAGCCTCTTCTGTCTACGTGGATGCCTGACTAATATTAACCTGGACTACTAGATCCAAACAAGAGCTAGTTAGAGATCACACCGCGTACCTGTGAAAAATTATTTTTAAATCCAAACTTTTTCTCCATCAAAATATTTTTTTCAATTGTTTTCGTTTTCCATTTCTCTTTCGTGCCTCACTTTTCGATCACCCTGTACCTTCAAAAACAACAACAATGGAAAGTGGAACACGAGGATTCGGTGTGACAAAAATCGTTCGCTCATACCTCAGTAATCCGTGAAACCGGAGTGCATCCACCTCGTCCAGGAAAACACTCACACCAACCCGGACACGTATACACACAAAAAAAATGCGAAAATACAGCATGACGAAAATGTAACAAGGAGCTCAGACTGGAATACTCCAATTTCGTGGATAACGCGAACAGTGGAGGTACGGTGACGGGTTGAAGGAGCATCGCGGACCGGGAGCTCTTCGGGAATCATCCGAAAGTGGATATAGCCTGTCCAACCGAACATGCCGAGAGAGGATCGCGAAGCAATTTCGCGCGAGCGTTTTCGCACAGTGTAAGAAAAAGAAGGAAAGAGAAAGAAAGAGAGAAACGAGACTCGATCTGCTCGAGTCTTTGTAAACCCTCTTCTCATATTCCTCGATCTCGCATCTTCGAGTCTTCGCGTTGAGAAAAATGGCGACTCAGGGGGGGGGGGGGCATTCGAAAGTGTACATTCCATACGTACAAATATACGAGAAAAAGTGACTTCGAAGACGGTCCTCGAAATATACAGAATGTCCTCATAGTCAACATCAGCTGAGTAATAATGTCCTCGAAGTAACATTTCGAAATTGTACATATCATACGTACAAGTATACGAGAAAAGTTATTTCCAGGACGGTTCTCGAAATATGCAAAAAAAGTCCGCATAGTCAACATTAGGTGAGTGGGTATGTCCTCGAAATAACATTTCTCTGAATAATAAGGTTTTTGCGTAAAAATCGTCTGGAGACTCTCCTGGGCTTGGAATGATAGGTTGGATTGGGAAACATTTGAAAACCGTCCTCGAAGTACCCGAATGTCCTGAGATGTGTATACGTAGGTGTATATATGTAGGGATATGTAGATACGAGATATACGAGCACGAATTGAGTATGTCACGTTCTTCTCAGACTTCGATCTACTTCGATATTGGAGCTGTCAACAAAAATACGTCCCGTAGCGATCCTCGTATACACAGACGTACCCGAGTTCTCTACCAATGACGAAATGTCAAATATAAATTTTCCCGAGTCTTCAATATACTCGGGGATGAGAAAGAATAAATAGATTTTGGCGTGTGCGTATAGTACGTTAAAACATGTGGAGGACAAAATAAATTGTGCTTATTGTTGTTGAGGAACTTTTATTGTCTCACGCTTACTTGTAGAAATAATTTTTATGTTGGCCTTATCGTTATTAGCATCATCATCATCATCATCATCATCATCATCATCATCATCATCATCATCATCATCATCATCATCATCATCATCATCATCATCATCATCATCGTCATCATTCATCATCATCGTCATCATCATCATCATCATCATCATCATCATCATCATCATCATCATCATCATCATCATTATTATTTGTTTGGGTTTGTTTGTTCCAAACCGACAGCTCGAAAAGTACTCGCCATGAGGTCATTTCAAGGACAGTCCCTGAAGCTGCTATGTCTCGAAAAAAATCACCGTTGTCGTTACATTTACGAGAAACAAAAACGGTTTTTCCAACCTACGAAGTCTCCAGACGATTCCAGTTCCAGCCCTGGAGAATCCTCCAGTCGAGGTATCGGGAATAAAGTTGACGTTGCTTCCGGGGAATATTGATGTGCCCGAGCGATATGTTGCATCGGATAGGGCTAGACTTTCCGAGATAACAGGGTGGGGGGCGAAAGGAAGCCTGTCGTTGATTCGATCAGCTGAGTTGGGGGGGGGGGGGGGCGCGAAGGCCCGACGTGGAGAACGAGCTTTTCCGCTGCAAGCTGAGATAACCCTGAGACGATCGAGTCACCCCGTGGTTCAGTCTCGCATCCCCTCAGCTTGCAATCTCCCCCCTCCCTTCCTTCCCTTCGTGCGCTTCATCCGTTTCGACTAAATTGTTTCCGATCGGATCTCAATCGATTCCATCAACAACCGGAGCCTCCAGCAGGGATCTTATATCCTTCGAGGGGGGAACTCTCATCTTTCGATCTGTGACGAAAATCCATTAGGAAATGAGAGACAAATGTTGTGACGTAGATGGGACGATGAATTGATGTATTACGTACATTGGGCTTATGGATAAACGTCACTCCAAGAATCTGCTTTCCCTTATAATAATAATAATAATAATAATAATAATAATAATAATAATAATAATAATAATAATAATAATAATAATAACAACTACTCGGCCAGGCTCAACAAAATCTGCAGAAGTAGATTAGCGGCTAAGAACCTAGTCAAGGCGATCAACACCTACGCGATCCCGGTGCTAACA
>JAPYZJ010005438.1:0-11935 GCA_030522765.1 Ophioninae sp. B BG-2022a
CGGTCTCGGGTAAGGGACCTACTATATCGACTGCACATTTGTCGAATGGGTTTTTCGGTGTGTCTGTAATCATTATTGGAGCTTTCTTTTGTTGCATGACTTTATTTCTTTGACACTTGTCGCATGATTTGACGTAATTTTCCATGTCTTTATTTATTCCAGGCCAGTTGTATTTTAATTTTACTCTCTTTATCATTCTTTTTATTCCCGTGTCACCACCAAGGGGAGTGTCGTGGTATTCTTGCAAAATCGTACCTCGCTCCTTCTCACTCGGGTATTCCTGATCTCCTATTTCCGTCTGTTTCGCTGTTCCTTGTCGCCTCACTCTCGCTTGAGTCGCTCTGTATCTCGACTTCTTTTTCGCTCGCGGCTGCGACCTGGTTCGCTATATCTTGCGGGAGAGGCGTTTCTGTCTCACTCGCGCGGGGCTCTGTTGCACCGCGTAGGCGTTCCTCGTGAGCGGGCTGTATTGTTTTCCGCGGCCGGCCAGGACGGGGGCCTCCCGCGGCCGTCCTCTACCTCGCTTCACTGTGTCAGTGTGACGCACCACTGCCTCAGATGTTTGCCGTGTTGTCAGTAAAACATACATGCGGCTTAATGCATCTGCGTTTGTGTTCTTTTTCCCAGCCTTATATTCGATGGTATAGTCGAACTTTTCTAATCTTATTCTCCAGCGCATTAATCGTAATCCTCGACCTTTTACATTGAAAAGCCAGGTAAAGGGTCTATGATCGGTCACGATAGTCAATTTTTTTCCATATATGTATGGTCGGAATTGCGCTATTACCGAAATTATTGCTAGCATTTCTTTTTCCGCTGTTGAATAATTTTTTTCGGCTTTGTTGAGATCACGACTTGCGTAACAGATAGGTGGATCTGCTCCAATTTTTCCTTGCGATAAAATTGCGCCAATTGCCTTGTGCGAGACATCCGTTTTTACCATGAACGGTTTTTTGAAATCTGGATATTGCAGCATCCGTGCCGTGCTGAGAGTTTCCTTTAACATTTGGAAGGCTTGTTCGCTGTGGTTCAGACCACACGAACTTGTTTTCCTTTTTCGTGAGTTCTGTTAATGGCTTTGCGATGTTTTCAAAATCTCATATGAATTTTCTGTAATATCCAGCTAGCCCCAAAAATGATCGGACTTCCTTTACGTTTCGTGGTGCTGGGAAACGTTGCACGGCTTCGTTTTTGTCAGGATCCGGTTTTACTCCAACTTCCGTGATTATGTAACCCAAGTATTGCGTTTCGTTTCGCAGGAATCGACATTTTCTGGGTTGCACCTTTAATCGAGCTTGCCGTAGTTGATCGAATACTTCTTTGAATCTTTCATTGTGTTCCTCGAAAGATTTCCCGTACACTAGTATATCGTCCAGATATACGTAGTATTGTAATCCTTGAAATCCAGCAAGTACTGCGTCCAGTAACCTTTGAAAGGTTGGCGAGCCATTTTTTAATCCAAATGGCATTCGATTATACTCGTAATGTCCAAGCGGAGTGGAGAAAGCGGTTTGTTCCTTGTCTTTTTCGGCCACCGGAATTTAATGAAATCCGGATGCCAAATTAAGGGTTGTAAAATACTTTGCACGTCCCAATTGATCCAATATTTCGGTAATATTGGGCAAAGGGTACAAGTCTCCTGCCGTTGTTTCGTTTAACTTTCGGAAGTCGACTACCACTCTCTTCCGTATATTTCCATCGCCGTCAGGCTTTTTTGATCACGACGAGTAGAGGCGGATTCCATGGGCTCTTGGTCGGTGGAATTATTTCGTCTTTTGGCATATCCTTTGTCTGCGCCATCACTTCTTGTTTGTGTACTTCTGGTAATCGGTACGGACGAATTTTTATTGGAGTTGTCGCTTGCCGTGTATTTATGCGGTGCTCTACTATGGCTGTGCACCCAAGCTTCTCGACATCCATATGGAAGACGTCAGCAGATGTATCGGCAAATTTACGTAAGAATTTTTCCTCTTCCGGATTTAAATTCGAATCCCTTTTTATTTCTTGCCTCATCTTTTCTTTTCTTTTCATCTTTTCTTCATTCGTTCCGACGTTGATGCTTTTTTATTCTTCTGGCGTTTCATTTTTTATTTCTTCGATTTTTACCGTTGGCTTTTCAACTTCGAGGTCTTTATCGCTCGTGTTTCTTACTAGTACGAGGCAGGAATTTCTTTCTGGTTGCACATAATTTCCACCGATTTTTACTCCTGGTTGTATTTTTTTTTACGGCTATGCATCCTATTCGTGCCGTTATTGTGTTTGCGTAGAGCATGTGCTCGGTTCTGGGAGGTAATTTTATTGTCTTTCATGCATCTAGCATGGGAATCGGTTAGATATATATTTTTATATATCTCCCGCCTAAGATATCGATGCTGTGTTCTCTCATATGATCTAAACTCAGTCTACGTCTACGTCTAGCGGAACTGTGTCGTCTACAACGTAGAATCCATGTTTTACGTGTACAGCACGTGTTTCGAGCACAACCTTGCAATGTGCGTAGAATTTTTTTCTTCGATCCCTTTCAGTTCGACGGTTTCTTCGATTATTTCGGTGTCTTATTTTAACATGCTCTTTTTTATGATGCTACATTGAACTGCAATATCTCCTTTCAATGTGAGGATTTTTCTTTTTGCTTGTGGAGACGTGATGTGGATGTCGTTAGCGGCTCCTTCCGAATTAATCGTCGTTATCCAGTACGACTTAATTTCTTTTCTTGCATTTTTTCCTTTGGGCGGTCTGGTAATTAATTTTTTACTTCTTTTGCTTACGTTGCTCTTTTTGTCTCCGGTCACGGTCATTATTGTGCTGAGCGCGAATGACCGAATTGTTTTCCGTTTTTCGCTGTCGTTGCGATTTTCTTCTTTCGGTCTGTCCTTCTTTGATTTATTTTTTTCTGCACTCCAGTGATACTGATTCAGGCGTCCTTGCGGCCCGTTTGTGATGTAATAGCTGGTTCCTTGACCCTGCTGATAGTTTGTTGGACGATTTTGTTGATATCCGGTTCCTTGTGCTTCACGTTATCCATTTCCTTATCCTTCTTGCCAGTTCCTCTTTCGGGTATCTTTATGTGCGTGTCCTGGTTTTTTGCAATAACTGCTAGTAATATTTATTCAATGCACGCTTTTCCATTGAGCTGGAAGGCTATGTCTTCCGTACGAAGATGTGTTTGATCGGCAATCCTTGGCGAATTGTCCGACCTTGTGACATTTGTTACATGTCACCGTTGCTCGTTTTTCTAAATGAGTCTGTTTGTTGATGGATTCACTATCCTGTATTGATTTTTCTTCTTCCATTTCTCCGTTAAGTGCTGCTCCGATATCCTTGAATTCTCGGGCCTTTACGATGATTTGATACTCCCTTCGAAGTCTACTTTTGAAATTATATAGGGCTAGCTGCCTCACGTATGCTCCTATTATTTTTTTTTCTTCTTGTGATTGGGCTCAAAACTGCCAGATTGCGCGTAAAATCGACCCCCACTCTAGGGTCTTACCCGCCCGTCACACAAGCATAGGAGCGCGTGTCCGTGAGCGAGCGAGGCTCGGAGAGCTTCGGGAAGAACCGAGCGCAGTCGAAGCGTCCTGAGCGCGCCTTCGGCAGCTACACCAACACATGGACGCTCAGCACGTTCATGTACCATCACGTCGAAATGACGGCTTCGAGGGAAAAAGCAATCTGACGATGAGCCCGACTCGCGCGTGGAGTCACCCGACGGCACGCGCGCGACTTTTGAATTATTCGAATGCTTATTCAGCTCTTCATTCATACATTCGATTTGTATCATACAATGCATACAAAAAATGGATCACACACTCCGATCGCTTATTTTATTAGTTTCTACGTTCATCTGTGTATAAAAATAAATCGAAATTACAATTCATTTGTAAAAAATTGTTTGCGCTTTACTCGCATCCATCCCTATGCCAAATGAATATTAATGCATAAAGGTAAGCGGAAATATATGTATATTCCCATTATTATTTTCATTAATATAGAGTTTCATTAAGCGATAAAGCATTACCCCCAAAAACAAGTGAATCATCCATCCAGCCGCGAAAAAGAAGTACCAAAAAGTCCACATATACTACAATCGTCCACATGGTCACTTTCGTAGCGTTCCTAGTTTCGTTTCGCAAATGTGCGGGTTCGATTCCCGTGATAATTACTTTTTTTAAAAACATTACTATTAATTCTTTTTTTATTACTTATTTGTTAATTAATTATCATCATTATTTTTATCGGTTACCTGTTAGGGAAGAAAAATGATCGTGCACTGTGACCGCTGACTATATTGAAATTCACATACAACTAACAACATAAGCGGTCAGAGCGCGTGATACATTTTTCGACCCTAAACGGTTACCAATTAAAATAATGAAAACAATTAATAAAAAAATAAGTAATGAAAAAAGAATTAATAATAATGATTTAAAAAAAAATAATTTGCGCAGGAATCGAACCCGCACACCTGCGAAACGAAACCAGGAACGCTACGAACGGGACCATGTGGTCATTGTAATATGTGTGTACTTTTTGATACTTCTTTTTCGCGGCTGGATGGATCATTGACTTGTTTTTGGGGGTAATGCTTTATCGCTTAATGAAACTCTCTGTTAATGAAAATAATAATGGGAATATAAATATATTTCCGCTTACCTTTATCCATTAATATATATTTGGCATAGGGATGGGTGCGAGTAAAGCGCAAATAATTTTTTACAAATGAGTTGTAATTTGGATTAATTTTTATACATAAACGAACGTACAAACTAATAAAATAAGCGATCGGAGTGTGTCATCCATTTTTTGTATACATTGTATGATACAAAAACAAATGTATGAATGAAGAGATGAATAAGCATTCGAATAATTCAAAAGTCGCGCGCGTGCCGTCGGGCGACGTCACGCGCGAGTCCGGCTCATCGTCAGATTTCTTTTTCCCTCGAAGCCGTCGTTTCGACTTGGTCGCACATGAACGTGCTCAGCATCCATGTGTTGGTGTAGCTGCCGAAGGCGTGGTCGGGACGCTTCGACCGTGCTCGGTTCTTCCCGAAGCCCTCTGAGACTCGCTCGCTCACGGACACGCGCTCCTATGCTTGTGTGACGATCGCATAAGACCCTAGAGTGGGGGTCGATTTTACGCGGGATCTGGCAACTTTGATTGGGCTTCGAATAATTCCATCGTTGCTACTTTGAGTCGTTGACCGTATGCTTACACACTTTCGTTATATTTTTGCTTACACGTGTTAAAATCGACTTATAACGCGGCTACTGTACGACGCGTTCCATATAATGCTGTCATTTCGTCTTTAAACTGTCGATAGGTGTCTATTTGTTTATATCGCGTATCTTTTCGCGCTTTTCCTACTATTTTTGTTGCCAATACAGATTTTAATGAAGACGGTCTGTCGGTGATTGCGATACTCTCGTTCGCATAGCCAAATGTTTCTATTATATCCTCAACCTCTTTAGGTTTTTCACCGTCGAATCGGGGTATGAGGCTCTGAGCCTCTTTTAAAGTCATAAATTCATTTTCTTGAGCCATGTTTTCGGGATTTATTTGAAGCAGAGAAAATTTTTGAATTTCTATTTCCTAACCACGCCTAACGTCTATATTGTCGGGAGATTGATCGGAATCTGTTAAGAAGTGAACCGGTCGGTCTGCTGCCGTTCGGATTTTAGCACATTTGGCGGCGGTTGGTTTATTTTACGAATTTTCAGAGTTTGGACCTTCGTCTCAACTAGTCGCGGAACGGAATCGTTTTTTCGTAGGCTCCTAGATTTCTTCTTCTAGCTCTTTTTCTATTTGACTTTCGGATCGATCTCATGCAATTGTGATCGTCAAAGATCGAGTTTAATGAACGCGATAGATTCCTTTCAAGGGATAATCGGTATAGTTTACGACGTTCGTCGTCGTTGGACATTAATTTTCAGTTTTGGCTTTAGGGGGTATTTTATAAATAAATGTTCTCTCACTTAAAGTACGATGATTCGCTTCATGTTGATCGATGGTTTGTAGTTGGTTGTGAATCGTGGTTGACTTCTTTATCGTTGACGTTTGTCAGGAAATTGACACCGTTGTTTCTTGTTGTCGTGTTGCTTTTGGTCCTTGATCTCGTTGTTGTTCCTCGGAAGTTAATTTTGTTGAGTCTTCGTCCTTGAAGTCGGTCTGGTTTCGATGATCCTCGGGATCATTGATACACCAGCTTCAGTATATTTTGGACAGCTCTATATATGCTGTTTGATAGTTGCTCGTAAGCACTTTTTTTTTCTTGTATATTGGACTCTGTTGGTCTCTTTTCGATTGACTTCTTTATGTCTCTTTTGTTTTGTTGAGTTTGGATTTTTTGACGATACGGAATTCCAATTCATGGTCTCCCTGTTGTCAAATGTCAACTTGTGGTATCCCACCGCTGCCATCAAATGTTGTACCCGCGGAGTATGTGGTAGCTTGTTAGGCACAAAGGGAGTTTGCCTTTTACTGCACTGATTGATAGCAGCAAGGACCAGTGTTTCAAAGACGGGTTGATAGGGGATTCTTTCCATTAAGAGTAAAACTCCAACTCGAGATTTGTATTAAACTTCAACAAATTATATTTTATATTTAAAACTAGGCAACAAAGTTACAATTCTTTTGGTTTGCCTTGAGACTGACCGCTTCGGCTTCTGGCCGAAGACTGACTTCTAATAATTTATCCGGCTAATTGTAAGCTCGGTTTTCCCAATCGAATGTTCTAGAACGTTCGATGTTGATTCGGCATTTTTACTTGCCCAATTGGCTCGTGTTAACAACTTTTGGTACCCGGAACGAATGCATCGGTATTTTATACCGTATGCATCAGCAACAATTTAGCTGCTACGTGCCAGCGGACGTTTCCACTAATTTCGCGCCACGACAATATTGACTATAAACTATAAGGTTTTTTTGAACCGACTTCTGGGCCTTTTTAATTCGATAATTAATTAATTATTAATGAATAAGTAATTAACTGAACGGTGGTTCATGCTTGGGAACCTACGTTGGTCTAGCCTCGGCACTAATACAGAACCAACACGGGTCCGAGTGTAGGCATTTACGCTGGTCCAGCCTCGCCACCAATGCAAACCAACCTCTCGGTCTACCCTCGGTACCAACGATGGTTTAATGCTGGGCCAGCGTCGGCACCTATGGTCGGCTCACGCTGTTTGCCCACTGTAGGACCCATGTAACATATCGGACTTTCTCCTACTGTCGCCCAGTGATGGTTACAATCATCGGCCACTTGTCGAGTATAATTGGGTCTGCATTGGCCGAGTGCTGGGCCTTTTGTAAATTTTTTCATGGGTAGTTAAGCATAGATTTTTTCTTTTTCCCGAAAATAAAATAAAAATAAATAAGGCGATTAGTAACGGGTATTAAGTCAGTGTCCTTACCTTATAGGAGCGACGATGCGTAGCGGGTCGAAGAGGAGGCAGCCGAAAAATACGGCCGATATTCCTGCGATCAGGATGGATGACAGGCCTCCTCACAGACGACAAGCACGAGCCTACTTACTCATCAGTTGAGAGATCCACGTTGGGACGCTTGACCGCGGGTGTTTCGACTGTCGGTGAAGATTGAAGATCGAACGAAAACGCGTGTATGAGGTTTTCACGTCAGCAGGACACGAGGACCATGGAAACCGCAGTTTCGAGCAGGGACGATAGACCGTTACGACGCGCAACTTGTTTGTCCAGAAGGAACACTCGGGATTGGGTAAATGTATCCAAAATTGTACCCACTTTCACAATCTTTAGCGATTGATCGGAATATTGTGGTGTTGGATGATTATCACTACCGTTAGATCGGGTAGGGCTATTGTTGGCAATAGCCTTTGCGCGGCGATTATGAAAGGCGGCACCCGCGCACCTTCTCGGCATTTAAATTTTAATAGAAGCTTTCAAGGCAAAAATATAAAAATTATATCGATAAATTTATCTTATAGTAAACCAGTGACAGTAATGAGTTGAAGCCCGGAAACGCGAGTAACACGATTACGTGATTGAGTACGGTGAAATAGAATTTTAATTAAAGTTGGAGGTAACGAAGAAAAGAAGTTAGTCGAGCAACTCGGAACAGAATTAAAATCGCACAGAATTCACATACATTACTTTTCTTTATTATTATAAAATGGATTGAATGTTATATTGAAATCGAGGATATGGCAAAATTCGCACTTAACACTTGAAACGCGTAACTAATATAACAGTTAAAAAAGGGTATAGGAGTATCTTTCTTTGAAAATGAACCACTATAAAGTTAAGAGGAGAACAGATTTTTCACCGCCCGTTCACACACGACGGGGACTGACGACAAGCTGACTGGAGATACCGGTGAACTGCCCGATGAGCGTTGTCTCGTCTTTTTATAAGGCGGGCGCTTTGCGACCAGGGAGAGAGAGAGAGAGTTGACATCCTTTCGTCTCCCTCGATCTTGTAGTGTCATACAGAGTTCGTCGTTTTCCTCTCTCCCTTACCCTTCGGATTCATATGGGGCCGATGGTAAATTAACTTTTATTAATTAACCATGGCTTTCCAATTTTGACAAGCGGTTTGTTTTGTTCGTATTTACATGCCAGATTTTGTTTATAAAGTTTCAGATTTATAAAGTTAGTTGTTAAGCTTTAGTTAATAATTTTGTGATATCATTTAGACAAATGTTGCGAATTAAGTAAAGTACTGAGTATTATGTACCTTTTCCGTTCCTACAAAAGGGGTAAATATTGAACGTTAAACTTTTTAGTTATTTATAGGGTTTTTAGAATTTTGAAGGTTTCGTATACATCTATGGGTGACCTTGGCACTGGTTTTATAATTAAATAACTCGTGAAGCATTTAATTAATCGATCTGGTTTTTTCTTGATAATTTATTGAATGACCGAGGGATAAATCCCCCATTATGGTAGCTCTTATTCATTATCAATTCCTGGTAAAATAAGCTTTTGTCGACGCTTCTCATAATTTTGACATTTAGATTGTGCAATACAATAATTGGATGTATTAATTAGAATACAAAATTCAATTGTCCGGTAACGTCGCAAAAGGGTCTTTTAAAGTTTTTAACAAAATTCTTTTAACAAAGGCAATGAACCCGCCACTATCATGTTTCGTCCCGGCACTGCCGCGGACAATATTTACGGGACGTGATTTTGTTATCGGGGTTGGTTTCGATGACGGCAGGATGCGTGGGTCAAGAGTAATATTTACGGGACTTGATTTTGTTATCGGGTTTGGTTTCGATGACCGCAGGATGTATGGGTCAAGAGTGATATTTACGGGACGTGATTTTGTCATGGCGTATGGATTTGGTGTCGGTAAGGTGGTTCGGGGACATACTAGTACATTCAGGACTAGATATTATGAAGATTTAGAGTGGTGACCGTCGTGACGGCCTCCGAGGAACGTTGGAGTAAGATGAGTCAGTGGGCTAAGATGAACGGTAGGGTAAGTTGGACAGAAACCCCAAGAATAAGGGTAACCCAAACGAACCTAAACGTCTCGAGGTCGCGGGGAATCTAGGGGTGAACCTTGCTGTGATTCACCACAATACGGAAAATATTATATAGATATAGGAGACACCGGGAATACAAGGGAATTTGTATTTTTTTGAGTTTTTGAAAAAAACAAGATGGCGTACGGGGTTCCGGATGGGTCCCAGGGATGGAGAGGATTTTTAGAAGAATTTCGAGTCCTTCGGGAACTCGATCTGACAATTAGAAGGCTGGAAACCAATTTTTCAAAGCCCGGTTAAGAACTAGAAGTATCGGGAGAACATGACGTCATAGGAATTCGGAGGGAGACTTCCTTACCTTTAAAAATGGAAATTGAATACGTCTAATTGTGTTAAAAATACCGGACTAGATCGGTTAGATCAGGGATTTTTCCTTCTTCAATTTTGTGTTCAGATAAATTCATAGTAACCTGAATTTAAGCATATTTTAACCGATTTTAAGACAAACGACATATTGCAAAAATGTAGTTATTAATGTTCGATATTCTATTGATAATAACGTTTGATATGGCGAAAGAAAGAGATTTTCAAGTTACATTTTAAGGCAGCTTTCGACATTTACCAAGAGAGTACATTATTATCGGGAGTATATTATTATATATATACGTGATACTCGTGATACTCTTATATACATATATTCGTGATACTCTTATTACATGTTATTTGTGTATGGGTAGAAAATTCTCAAATTTTGGTATTTTAACATGACCATGAGTTTTCCTGAAAAACGTCGCGATTTCATGAGAATAGAACTTGACGCTTTTATTTATCTTAGAATTAATATGATTGAATGCGAAAAGCAAAAAATTTCTGTGATAATATTCAAAGGGTTCTTGGACAATACATTACATTGTCCGTTAACTTTAAATGGTTTGTATGGTTGCGAAAAAATTATTATATTTTGAGGAACATACTACGACAATAATTTTATTTGAATGCGTCTGTGTGCGTGCGTGCGTGCGTGCGTGCGTGCGTGCGTGTGTGTGTGTGTGTACAGAGTTACAGGGAAAGTCGTGCTAGATCCGTTAAGGGCGTGGAGTACCCATCATTTCTGACTTATTTCACTATGAAACACCCTACCATAAACTTAACCCTTTTCGAGATATTCGACTTTTAATTTTTTTATAAAACTGCCGATTTTAAGTATATTAATTTTTTTTTCATGTTGTGTGCCTTGTTATCATTTCTATTGCATTTTTACATGTGTAATAAGATGCTTTGGGACGTCAATCATTAAAATCGTACATAAGTTAATTGAATAGATCGTAGTAGACAAGTGAAAGTTAAGAAAGGTAAAAAATATTAGAAAGTTTTTGTTCTCTGAGGGATATCTAAAAAAAATATAATGGCAGTTGTTCGGCAGATACGCTTTAATGCATCTACATTTCATCAGCTATCTAACGAGATCTAACAATCTAGGGTTTTATTTAAATTCATAGTAAAAAACTTAGTTTTATAGGCGACAGTGGAGAAGAAACATAATATCTCTTATGAAGTAAAATAAAACAATGAAGTGGTTTTTACTTTGTTGTTGTTTACTTTACTTATGAAGTAAAGCATACTTATTTTACTTCATAAATTTGTAGTTTACTTATGAAATAAAATAAAACAAAACAAAACAACTTATGAAGTAAAATAAGACATACATCATTTAAAAAAAAATTAAAAGTCGAATATCTCGAAAAGGGTTAAGTTTAGAGGAGGGTGTTTCATAGGGAAATATGTCAGAAATGATGGGTACTCCACGCCCTTAACGGGTCTAGCACGACTTTTCCTGAAACCCTGTATATATCCATGTACAGTCATTGCATTGCGAGGTATGATGGTTATTTTTCTACAAAACCAATAATACTGTACTTATGTTTTATAAAAAGGGGCTTGTTGCCAGTGTTAAACAATAATGAGAGTGTAATTTTGATTTAATGGGAGGGCAAGATCGCCAGGGCGTAACAGGAGCAAGAGTATCAGGAGAACATGACTTCATAGGAGTTCGGAGGTAGACTTCTTTACCTTTAAAAATGGAAATTAAATACTTCTAATTGTTTTAAAAGTACCGGACTAGGTCCTTTAGATCGGAGATTTTTCCCTCTTTCATTTTGTGTTAAAATAAATTCATGTCAACCTAAATTTAACCATGTTTCAACCGATTTGAAGACAAATGACATATTGCAAAAATATAGTCATTCATGTTTCAAATTCTATTGATAATAACGCTTAATATGGCAAAAGAAAGAGATTTTCACGGTACATGTTAAGGTAGTTTTAGACGTTTGCCGAGAGAGTACATTATTATCGGGAGTATATCTTTATATAAACCGACGCTGGTGGTTGGGCGGTCGGAGTGCGGCTCGGGCGATCACTGAAGTCAAGCAGCATCGAAAGAGGCTGATACTTGGTGCGGTGACCGCT